>PVLC010048564.1:0-10723 GCA_004027655.1 Graphiurus murinus
ACATCATTAGCAATCAGAGAGATGCAAATCAAAACTATCCTGAGATTTCACCTAACACCAATCAGAATGGCAATCATCAAGAACACAAACAACAACAAATGCTGGCGAGGGTGTGGAGAAGTGGGAACCCTAATACATTGTTGGTAGGATTGCAAATTAGTGCAACCACTTTGGAAAACAGTATGGAGGATCCTCAGATGAATGGGAATGAACCTACCCTATGATCCAGCAATACCACTTCTGGGTATCTACCCAAAAGAATGGAAACCAAACTATCAGACCGACGCATGTGTATCTATGTTTATAGCTGCACAATTCACAATGGCCAAACTATGAAAGCAGCCAAGATGTCCATCGACAGATGAATGGATTACAAAACTATGGGATATGTACACAATGGAATTTTACTCAGCCATAAAGAAAGAAGAAAATCATGCTATTTGTTGGGAAATGGATGCAACTGGAAAACATTAAGTGAGAAAAACATTATGTTAAGTGAGATTAGCCAGTCACAAAGAGTAAAAAAGCATATGTTCTCCCTAATATTTGGATGCTAGGGAGAAGATGGGGTATAAGAGGGTCTCCAGATGAAAAAGGAGAGACCCTCAATAAGCAAAGAAGTTAACTTAACCAAAGGGGATGGACGGAGGGGTAGTGGGGACACCCTAATGCACACGATGTACTTTCACAAATATATCAAGGTCAATCACTAAACTGAACTTGAGAAGGAGGGAGGGCGAGGGAGTGGGGCGGGAATTGGGGAAGGGGTTAAATGAGAAATATGTGCATATATGCCTTTATCAGCTTGTACCTAACAAAGATGTATGTTTACAATGCACCAATTTTATATATAAAAAAACTGATCAAATCTCAAACAACTTGAACATCAAAATGTATAATTAGCAAAAAGAGTTATAACACATAAAATACATATTTATGAGTCTATACTGATATAAACAAATAAGAGAGAAGGAAAAGTTCTTCCTTATGGTAGAAAGACAACTAATAAATCTTGCAAGAATGATGAATTAGAAAATCACTGTTTGGCAAAGAACATAATGCTAATTGATTCAGGCAAGAATCACTGATGCTACAACTAATGGGTGAACACATGAGGAAGAACAGAATGTTTACATAGTCTCACAGTATCTTCTCACAAGATCTTACTAATCACAAAGAAAAAATTAGCCACTTAATAGTGCAGAAAATCTGGCAGATACTGACTTAATCAGGAAAGGGAGGTTACTATCACCAGGACTGGGGCAAATCAACATGTGCCTCCTGATACCATACATGGAGAATCAAGTCTCACTTTTGTGACATTTCTGCCAAAAGTATATACCTGGGGAAACATTAGGCAAGTCTGAACTGTGGGAAATCCTACAGAATGAGACCTGACTGCTTCAAAAACATCAGTACCATGGATTACAAAGAAGACTTAGAGCCGGGCGGGGTGGTGCACACTTGTAATCCCAGCATTCGGGAGGCTGAGACCAGAGGATCCGGGTTCGCGGCCAGCCTCAGCTACCTAGTGAGGCACTCCGCAACTTAGTGAGACTCAGTTTCAAAATAAAGAATAAAAAATAGAGCTGGGGGTGTAGCTCGGAGGTAGAATGCCCCTGAGTTCAAGCCCCAGTACCGCAAAAAAAAAAAAAAAGAAGACTTAGAGAAAGAGCTGAAGATTTAGAGACATGATAACACAGTGCATCAGCCTAGATTTTCTTTTGCTATTAAAAAAAAAGACCACTGAGCAAATAGTGAAATATGAATAAGGCCTAAAGATTGCTAGATTAGATAATGGTGTTATACTGGGGCAATTTCTTTTTTATTTATTTATTTACTTATTTTTTATACTGGGGAATTTTCTTAATTTTGATAACTGTAATATATTCAGATAAGAATGTTTTTGTCTTCAAGGAGACAGAAAGATAATTAAAAATAAATATCCTAGCTGGGCATGATATACATGCCTATAATCCCAGTACATGGGAAGCTGGGACAGGAAGATTGCAGGTTTGAGACCAGCCTCAGCAATTTAGGGAGACTTTCAGCAATTTAGTGAAACCTTGTTACAAAATAGAAAATAAAAAGGTCCGGGGTATAGCTTGGAGGTAGAATGCCCCTGGGTTCAATTTCCAGTACAAAATAAAATAAATGAACAAATAAATATTTTAAATTTTAACATTTGAGGAATCTGAGTGAAAGGTACACAATATTCTTTGTACCATTCTTGAAGCTTTTTTTTTTTTTGCGGTACTGAGGATTGAACTCAGGGGCATTCTACCTCCGAGCTACACCCCCAGCCCTATTTTTTATTCTTTATTTTGAAACCGAGTCTCACTAAGTTGCAGAGTGCCTCACTAGGTAGCTGAAGCTGGCCGCAAACCCAGATCCTCCGGTCTCAGCCTCCCAAATGCTGGGATTACAAGCGTGTGCCACCACACCCGGCCTTGAAGCTTTTTTATAGGTCTGATATTATGTGAAAATTTTTAAAAGTTTTTCTTAAAGACTTCTAAGTCCCTATTCATTAGAGATTCTCAAAAAATGAATGTAATTTTTGATTTCTTTATACTCACAGGACCATTAATTAAAATAGAAAAAGAACTGAATGTAAAACACACTCAAACTTCAAGTTTTTTTTCTAAAGAAAGACTAAAATATTTTCTGCAAAACAAAAAATGAAAAGGAAAGTAAGTTTCTTATTTACTCCCTTTCCATCCCAATTACAACTGTCTTGCAATAAACATATTGCAATAAGCATATCTATTCCTTTACAAAGTGGCCCACCTTCAATTTTTTTTTTCCAGAACTGAGCTACACCCCCCTCCAATTTTTTTTTCTTTATTTTGAAACAGGGTCTCACTAAGTTGTGGGGGGCCTCACTAAGTAGCTGAAGCTAGCCTCGAACCTACGATACTCCTGTCTCAGCCTCCCAAGTACTGGGATTACAAGCATGTGTCACCATGCCTGGCTCCTTCAAATATTTTTTAATCTTTTTTTTTTCCAAAAGAAAGATATCAATTTGATTTGACCAGATGGAAAAATCTGTCAGTTGTCTAACTTTAAACTGGCTGAAAATAAATACGAAAATTTAGCAAAGAATAATTTGAGGGTGAAACTAGCTGGCCCTGTGTGGCAAAGGACCACTGAATCTGTCATAGCAGGGGCAAGGGGAGTTAAGCACCAGAATTCCAGGGATCAGTTTCCTCCCACCAGACATCTAGACATTGATTGACTTGAGAGTCTTACTCTTTTCTCACACTCTGCCCTGGAAGATCTATGTTCAGCATGGTGAGCTCCCCTCTCAGAATGGGGCTCATGGAGCAGCTCCAGAATAGTTAAAAATCGGCACTGCTAGCCTGATGTGCAGGGCACTCCTGTAATCCCAGTACTTGGGAGGCTGAGACAGGAGGATTGCAGGTTTGAAGTCAGCTTCTGCAACTTGGTGAGGCCCTCCGCAACTTAATGAGACCCTGTTTCAACATAAAAAATAAAAATATGGCTGCGGGTGTAGCTCAGAGGTAGAATGCCTCTGGGTTCAATCCCCAGTACCACAAACAAAAGAAAACACTGGCACTGTTCTGAAACACAAAATCAAAAACAAAAACAAAAAAAACCAAACAAACATATTTCATACTTTTTCCCCTAAAGTAAAATAAAGGCTAACTAAATATTTTAAAGAATAAACTATAACAATTTTTTTATGGTAATGGGACTTGAACCCAGGGGCATCCTATTTTATTTATAATTTTGGAAAAGGGTCTCTATAACCTACTGAAGATCTCGGTAAGTTGCTGAGGCTGGCCTCAAACCTGCAATCCTTCTGTCTCACCCTCCCAAGTACTAAAATTACAAGCATGTGCAATCTTAAATTATGTAATAATTCAAGCTATAGCAATCTTGAATTATGTAATAAAAGCTACTTTAGCTGGACCCTAGCACAATTTACCATACTATGAATATCAGCATAGAGCCGGGCGTGGTGGCGTATGCTTGTAATCCCAGCATTCGGAAGGCTGAGACCTGAGGATCCGGGTTCGCGGCCAGCCTCAGCTACCTAGTGAGGAACTCTGCAACTTAGTGAGACTAGGTTTCAAAATAAAGAATAAAAAATAGGGCTGGGGGTGTAGCTCGGAGGTAGAATGCCCCTGAGTTCAAGCCCCAGTACCGCAAAAAAAAAAAAAAAAAAAATGAATATCAGCATAATTTGTAATAAAAAAATCTCATTTCTCTCTCTTCATTTGCTCCTCTTTCTCAAAAGTCATTCCAATATGCATTTATTTAATACTTTCTTTGCCATCTAAATTATTAAACTCTTAGACAATGGGTTAAATTCCTCAGCTTCCTTTACCAATATTTATTTATTTATTTTTGTGGTATTGGGGATTGAACCCAGGGGTATTCTATCTCTGAGCTATGACTCCAGCCCAATAATATATAGATATATATTTTTGAGATAGGGTCTTGCTAAGTTACTAAGACTGGTCTTGAACCTGTAGTTCTCCTGTCTCAGCTTCCCAAGTACTGGGATTATAGGGATGAGCCACTACACCCAGCTCCTTTACCAAAATCTTGAGCACAAAAAAACTGGGGTATGAGAAGGCATTTTTTTTTTTTTTTTGGCGGTACTGGGGATTGAACTCAGGGGCATTCTACCTCCAAGCTATGCTCCCAGCCCTATTTTTTATTCTTTGTTTTTGAAACAGGGTCTCACTAAGTTGTGGAATGCCTCACTAGGTAGCTGAGGTTGGCTGAGAACCCGGATCCTCCGGTCTCAGCCTCCCAAATGCTGGGATTACAATTGTGTGCCACCACACCTGGCTCTGATAAGGCATTTTCTTAAGTAACTTGACTATTTTGTGTACATGTGTAATATTTATATATCTTTAAAGATTGCAAAATAAATCTAACCATGTTCAGTGATTCTTGAACTGTGAATCATAATAATGACATTATTCTCAGCCACTTATCCAAAAGGATTTATCAAGAGTGTGCTCTGATTCATACTCCCCCAAATGGGGGTTGTGATATTAAGTGCATTAAGAAATGTTTATGAACTATGTCTCCTATTTTGGGTAATTACAACACAAATTATATTAAGTTTTTTGAAGAACCCTATTACTCATTTACTTTTGCAGTGCTGAGGATTGATCCTAAGGCCTTCTGCATGGTAGGCAAGTAATCTACCACTGAGCTACCACTCCAGCCCTTAAGGAATCCTTAAAACAAGCAATTTAATACAAGTGTCCCAAAGTTACTTGACTAGGGCCTGTCTTTTTCTTTTCTTCAGTATTTACTAATCTGGGAGTAATTATGGGATATACTTCACAACTGTCATTATAGTATGTTTATAAGTTATATCATTGCAGGATTCTCTTTAAAACACAGGCACACATACACACACACACACACACTATAACATTTCAACATAACATTTTCTATAAAATGAACACAACGTAACAATAAATTCTCTTTGTGTACCAGGATAAGCAGCACATCAATTGGAAATTTAGGGGAAATCAAATTTAGAGGATCACTGGATTGCTTTAGCAGAAGGTAACTAAATTTGATGACTTAATGACCAGTTCCACTTAAGTTTTTTTAATGCTTTAGATATAAATCCATAATGCATTTTCACAGATTGCAAAAATAGATATTAAACTCCATTAGTAGGCTCCACAAGTCTGATGTGGCTAGATATTTCCCCCCCTCTTCCCAGAACCTTGTGAAATGTCAAGTCCTCTAATGGACTAATTAGAGTGATAAACCCTCACCGCCTGCTCACTGCTGGATGTCAACAAATCGTCTTAAGAACAAGTACAAGTGACTACCACAGCCAATGCTCCCTAAATTCTGGATATAGGAAAACCTGGAGCAGCTTTCTGTTCAGATCATTATATCCAATGGCAAATCACCAAAAGTATGCAAAGACCGAGTAGATATTTATTTGAGTAAATGTGGCATGCAGTGGGGTAGAAAGATGGAGACAGTAGGTTGGAATCCTTCATGAAGTATTTTGCTGTGAGACAGGTGGAACCATGAACTACACAACGAAGGCTCCCGTCTTCGCGATTCCCCGCGCTGGACAGAGGCTCCCATGTACATACAGGCTGAAGCAGCCCAAGAGACCTGGAGCTGCTGCTTGATTGCTGGACGTCTCCTTCACAGCCCCATAAGTCTCTGAGTAATTTGAGACTATCTACTTTTTTTTTTTTTCTAAATTAAATCCTCTGCACATAATTTTACTAATAGCAACCATATGGGAAGCATCTGCAGCTTTCCTCAATTCTAATTTTCATAGGCAAAAGAGACATTGACAAAAATAGCTCCCCGGGCTGGGAGAGCCACTGCAGACTGACCTAGTTAGATTGAGCAGGCTGAGCACATCTGAGTCGCTTAATCCCACCACAGCTTCCAGGCGGTGGTGTGCCTACAGCCCAGGCTTTAGGGTTCACTGGGTCTTAGGAGTTTATGGTTTATAGGGCACCTGGGTGTCTAAAATCATCCTACCCAGAGCCATTCCCCAATCAACGCAAATAAGAAAAATGTAAAAAACCAAGACTCCTGAACAATAATAAATAGCTAATGCTAAAAGGTGAAGTATTTATGACACATGTGACCAGAAAAGGGTTGAGTATTCTTTATATATAAAAAGAAAAAAGATGCCAGACGTGGTGGTGCATACCTGTAATCCCAAAACTTGGGAGGCGGAGACAGGAGGGTCACAGGTTCAAAGCCAGCACACAGTAATTTAGTGAGACTCTGTTTTAAAATAAAAAATAAAATAAAATAGGGCTGGGGTGTTGCTAAGAGGTAGAATGCCCCTGAGTTCAATTCCCAGTGCTACAAACAACAACAACAAAACAAACAAAAAGCAGGAGGCTAAGACAGGAATATCACAGGTTCAAGGCCAGCCTCAGTGACTTAGCAAGACCCTCAGCTGCTTAGTGAGACCCTGTTTCAAGGAAAAAAAAAAAAAAGGAGAAAGCAAGAGCGAGTGAGCCAGAGAGAGAGAGAGAGAGAGAGAGAGAGAGAGAGAGAGAGAGAGAAAGACAAAAGATAAACAACCTGATAGAAAATATCAGAAGAAGGGGCTGGGGTTGTGAGGGTGTAGCTCCGTGGTAGAAAGCACTTACTACCTAGCGTGCTTGAGGTCCTGGGTTTGATCCCTAGCATGGGGGCAGGGGCAGGAAAGAAAAAAGGAGCAGAAATCAACATGTAATTTCTGAAAGGAAAATAATACCAAACACATAAAAATGTTTAGTATTACTAGTAATCAAAGAAATACAAATTAAAACACCATTTCTTTGCCTGAGAAATTTCAAATAAGAGGATATACTCTTCCATTACAAAACAATGGCTCAAAAATGTTTCTGACACTAAATGGAAAGAAAATGGTTATAAAACCATGTATGTAATGGCCTGCCAACTTTGTAAACACACACATATGCACATAGAATTTGTTAAAGACTGCATAACACACACCAAAATGGTAATGTAGCTCGTTAATGATGATGGGATTCCAAATGACTTAAAAACAATTTCAATCCTTTTCTGTGTAGGTGAATTGATATATGTTACTTTCCCATTAAAAAAATGCCTGTTACATTTGAAAATATTTTGGCAATAATGAGTGAGAGATGCTTTGAGACTATATCTGCTCACAATGCCCTACACTCCAGCTGTTAGCGATGACAGAGAGGATGCTTGAGGTTGGACCAGTGTGGGTGCTCTCTTCAGATGCTGCCTACCTTCAGGAGCTGAGAGTCCTGGTTAAGAGGGGCACTTACTCTCAGAAAAACGCCTCCCCCAAACTCTCAAAAAGACATCCTGTGTCAAAAAGGATAGCTGATCTTTTACTTTCACAGTGTCCCCTTTCAACTCATTATAACATTTCAGAAAAGGCCAATTTCTATGACTGGTTTCATTTTCAAAATCACTTTTTAAAGTTTTAAGTAGCCTCTAGATAATATTCCTGTATAAGCATTTTCCGTTTTGGGGGGAAAAAACATATGCTAAACTTTTTTTTTTTTTTTTGCGGTACTAGGGATTGAACTCAGGGGCATTCTACCTCCGAGCTACACCCCTAGCCCTATTTTTTTTATTCTTTATTTCGAAACCGGGTCTCACTAAGTTGCAGAGTGCCTCACTAGGTAGCTGAGGCTGGCCGCGAACCTGGATCCTCCGGTCTCAGCCTCCCGAATGCTGGGATTACAAGCGTGCGCCACCACGCCCGGCTTATGCTAAACTTTTTAAAGTTTGAAGATGGTGTTGACACTATTTTGGCAGTCTTTTTAAAGAGGCTTTCTTTTTTTTTTTTTTTGGTATGATCAAATGTTGCAGAAGCAAATATGTTTCTCCATGTAAGTTAATTTATGAAGACGAAGTGCTCCAAGAAAAAAAGATCACTGACACCAAATCCTACTTTTGTTATTGAAATATAAAATAATAGACTTTCCCAGTCATGCAACAAATACTCATTGATTCTTGCTATTTCTCAGTTCATATATTTTATGTAAAATAATGAATAACATCATAGGAAACACATGGAAGTGATCGGTAGAATTTTTAGAGTTTTTTGCATGGTCTACTTGGACCACGCCCCACACCATAGACCACGCTTACCTTCACAGTCCCTTGTTTTGCAATCCCCCCACCCCCACTTCTGTTTTAGTAGGACCAGAGAGATTCTAGAAGGTTCAAAATTAAGACCTTACTCTATCCTCCAAGGACAAACTATTTGTATTTTTTTAAATGAAATTTCAGAATCCCTCCCACCGCCTGTTGGGTGGGGTTAGCAGTGCACTTTGTACTAACAGATAAGGCATTGTGTAAATTCACGTAGAGCCTGAAAGGCAACTCACAGGTCTTCAACTAGACAAGGTGTGCTTCTAGTTGTTATTAATCAGCAAATACCTAACTCAACATCTGTTCTCTCATCTCAATATAAATTATTCCTTCTTTTTCTTTTCCATTCTTGCCTAAGACCATAACCTGCTTTTTACCTCTTACTATGCATTTAAAAATTTGGCAAGTGTATACTCTAGAAGTTCTTACGTCACCACAATACTCTGCAATGTCATGTTTCTTACAGTGAGGACGCTGAAAGCATGTTAATAACATACATGTAGAGGATCCATAGCATAAGAGACCTCTACATGGATGGATATGAATGCTTTAGGATGAGCAATTTAAAAGCTGGCACCATGGAAATGCAAAGACAGGATAGGAGTGGAGAAGGCATGCCAGTAGAATTTCTTGAGCACATGTGGTTATGAGATGATAAGAAGAGAAAAAGCAAGGGATAGTTGTGGGCACAGGGAAGGAAGATTCATTCAGACATACAAAAACAAAACAACCCAAAACAAAACAGAAAACCCTAAAATAGAAGACCATAAAGACTTTTAAGAGATATGGATATCAAGAGAAAGAAATGCTGATCTATGATTAAAGAAATGGCAATATTTAGTCAAGCTTTATTTCTTTCTTTTACAAAACAACATATGACTTAAAGCTAAATAAATGATATGCTCATCTAAAATCTTACATTTTTAACTAGAAGCTAAATATAACATAGCTCCTCCACCAGTTTTCTAATTTGAAGACTTTTTTTTCCCTGTGGTATGGAGACCGAACCCTAATGCATTCTACCTGTGAGTTACATACACCTCCAGCCCTGTTTTATTTTGAAACCGCTTTTTTTTTTTTTTAATTTTGAAACAGGGTCTTGCTGAATTACTGCGTGCTGATCTCTGACCTATACCCTGTAATCCTCCTCTTCTAATTTGAAGACTTTGTGTGTGTGTGTGTGTGTGTGTGTGTGTGTGTGTGTGTGTGTGTGGTACTGGGGATTGAACTCAGGGGTATTCTACCTCCCAGCTATACCCCCAGCCCTATTTTTTAGTCTTTATTTTGAAAGAAGGTCTCACTAAGTTGCAGAGTGCCTCACTAGGTAGCTGAGGTGACTGCAAACCCAGATCCTACGTCTCAGCCTCCCAAATGCTAGGATTACAAGTGTGCGCCACCACGCCCGGCTCTAATTTGAAGGCTTTAAATCTCCCATATTGCCGGGCGTGGTGGCGCACGCTTGTAATCCCAGCATTCGGGAGGCTGAGACCAGAGGATCCGGGTTCGCGGCCAGCCTCAGCTACCTAGTGAGGCACTCCGCAACTTAGTGAGACTCGGTTTCCAAAAAAAAAAAATAGGGCTGGGGGTATAGCTCGGAGGTAGAATGTCCCTGAGTTCAATCCCCAGTACCGCCAAAAAAAAAAAAAAAAAAAAAAAAAAATTCCCATATTATAGTTGTGAAAACCCAGTCACCATTGCCAAGACAACCATGAAACCCTTTATAAGAATGAAAACAACAAGCTCTTGACACCAAACTTGGGGCAGCATCAATTATGCTCAGAGATTCACAAGACATTTCTGACTTGGAGCCTGCCAACAGAGACAAACAATTCCACTTCCAAATGTATTTTCTCCTCATAGAGTGGCACAAGGTAACCTTGTGAGCTGGTAAACAATAAAAATCCTTCTACGTCTACAGAGAAAGTCACAAAGAAAAATACGCTAGACATTAAGCCTTCAATAATCACGTGCTATCATTAATAATCCTATATTTATTAAATTCTGTTTTCAAAATATAAGTGGCACAACCTAAAGAGCCAAGAATAGAAAATCACTATTAGATCCCAGAACAACCCTTTTAAAAATCAACAGGAAG
>PVLC010048565.1:0-10719 GCA_004027655.1 Graphiurus murinus
ATAAATAAATTGACATTCTCATCTGGTATACAATTGTGTATATGCATACAAACATAGAAGATAACAAACTTCACAACAAAATGTGCAGATTGGCATGGATAACATATACTGGAATATTTTTATTAGCTTCTAATTTATTTTAAAAATAAAATTTTATGTGATTCTAGATTGATTTCAAATCCAATAATGGTTGCAGTTTGTAGTTTGAAAAAATACTTATTCAGCTTCTCTGAGCATGAAGTTTTATTAAAACCTATCTCCTCAGATTGTTATGCCAGTTTTTATCAAATTATTTTTATGGCCCATTATGTTTATATGGTTTGTAGTGTGAAGCAATGAGTCTAGCTCAGGTTCTTTGTCTCTCAAAGAATATGTGAACATGCACCAGACATTTCTGGATCCTATAAAGCTTACAGCACCAGCACTGCCTACTGACATAGTTTTCTATTCTGCAATGGTCCATAAAACACAGTGCCTGAGTTTTGAATATCAGTATCTTATCACTTTATCTTTGCTGTGTGCTTATATATGAAAGAGATATTTACATCATAATCTTAGAACACCAATCATGATGAGATTGATAAATTTGATCCATTTATTTGAGAAGTTCAAATATCAGTCAATGTAGTAGGCAATCTGTACATATTTATATACAAAACTGTAAGTGCAAGGGAAATATATTTATGGTAAAATATATATCATAAGTTAAGTGATGCATAAATAACAACAGAACAGAGTACAGACAAGTGCAAGGAAAATGAAAAAATGCTTTCTATCTTAAATATGTAATTTTTCTTGTTTTCTTGTGCATTTTTTCATGTACTTCTGAAGAAATATAACTGTAATTAGCACATTTTTGTGTAGATAAAGTATCTTTCTTCTTTTTTGATCACCTTCACTGTTCCATAGTTTGCATTTTACATCTATTACTGAGTTACATCTACTTTTTACCTCACACGAATGTTCTTAAAAGAAAAATGAGATCAGTGTTGAGAAAATACTTACAGCACAGTAAAAGAAATATATTATGTAAATGTGGCATACGATTACTCCAAGCATTATTATTATCCATTAGAAGGCCAAATATGTTTTACCTAAGAGTTATGTAAATGAAGGAGTTCAAAAAAGGTTGTTCAGTGTTTCACTTAGACTAGCATTAAATAAAGTTGCTAAGTTTCTTTAAGTATAAAATATGTGAGCAATTTAGAATTTTACTCGCCTTTTCGTGCCATAAAATGCTTCTGCACTCATTTTCCTCCTTCTTTACAATAACTTACTATGTGTTTATATAGTGGTTTTCATTTCCTGAGTGTTTTACAATCATCTATTAGTGAACAGTTCTTCAATATACACAATACTTTACTCAATAAATAAATGTCAATAAGCTGTATTTGTAAGATTGTGAAATTAAAGAGTCCTTTGCTTAGCTGACTTATCAATATACAAAATAGCAAGGAAAGTAAGTTATTTCAGATTGCACAGTCGGTGGCAGAGCTGAAATTAGAACTCGGATTTCTCACTTTCATCATCTGCACCAGTGCTTCATAAACTTTTGGAATTTGGAAACCCTGCTGAGGAATTTTTTACGCTTTACAACTTGAGCTTTTGTGGTGGTATTGAGACATATTCTGAGGTGACAGATCAGATATAAATTAAACATGAGCATAGTAACTATGCTTTCTTCCTTGAAAAATGAAGAAATGCCTCATAGAGCCCTAGTTTTCTTTGGAACTTAGTTTGAAAATTAATATTCTAAAAAAATTGTTATAGGCAGCATTTAAGTCTACTTAGAACAGAATTTTATTAACACAGAGATAAAAGAAATCCATATATATTTTTAAAGTTTTAATTTTTTAAAAACTGGAGGAAGTCCTAGAGCATATAATGTGTTCATTTGTAATGAAACTATCCCCTAGATGAATTTAGTTGATGATATTTCTCCTAAATTTTTGGCTATAGGATACTTTGAGTTAAAAAATCTATTTAATGCCAATCATCATCAGAACATCATTTATACTAGAGATTTATATTTATACTATGAGACTTAGTTGTAAGTTACTAAGATATATATTACATTTAGATTAGGTTATAATATAAAATGATATGTAGTAAAGTTACATTTGTCAGTTGCCATATTTATTGTGTAAAAATTAAATTTTCAAGTCATCTTATTTTTTAGAAAAAAATGGGACTAATTTTAGAATTATGATGGTTGCTAAAATCCATGCTCATAATTCACTTAAATGACAGTGATTACCAAAGATTCAAAGAGAGTGATCCATTTACACATCATTTATCTTAATTGCCCATTTATTCCCAAATATATAGAGTGCATTATAATAATCTACTGATCCATTAAAGTTAAGAATTTCTTTTCTGGTATATTAAGAATAGAACCTAGAATTGTTTGTTATTTATGTTTTTAATAAATATCCAAATAATTTCTTTTGAGTTTAGAAACAACAAAAATCTAAAATTTTATTAATGTTCTTTGGAAATCTTAGCAAATGAGTAGGCAGGCAAATGATGTTGTGCTCCATACCTGTTTCTTCCCTTCCATCACCCTTCAGAATTTGAAGAGTAGGTGCAGAGCCAAGTCATGTGGGAGTGGGATAACTTTGTTTTTCTCAGTCAGCTCTTCTTCCTACTACTCACCACTAATGAGAAAGGCTCTTTTAAACTGTGAGATATGGAATACACTGCCAAAGCCATATCCTTTTCTGTATTATGGTTTCCTTCCTGTCTCTTCCCAGGATCACCATGTAAGACTGGTTGCTAAGAATATTACTTCTACTGCAGAAATAAAAATCTACCATTATAGAATTTTGAAAGTATTATTTCCTTTGTATCTTCACTTTTTCCAAAAATTCAGTGAATCCCAAATGAGCACTAGGCACAATTCTAGGAATAAGGACAATGATATCTTGCCTTAAGAAGTTAGTTTCCAAGAAAATAAATACATTTCAAATTAAAAAATTATTTCTCTTATCATAAGACATTGACTTATTTTATTGGACCATATGTAATTGCCTGGATGTTACCACTAAAATATGAAAAGAAATATTTTCTTTAAAGAAAAAATTCAAAGTACTATCAATAATTTTATTCTATTTTTTTGTGACTGGATGAAATAATTAAAACATTTTGTTTAGATTAAGGTACCAACATGTATGATGATAGAACCTATGATTTTAAAATTTTATTTTTAAAGAAAGAAATCTAAAAACTGGTATCATTAATTTCATATAGGTATTTATAATTCAAGACTTGTCTCTGATTCCATATGTACCTATATAAATATACACATGCCTTTCAACTCTAACTTTAATCAGCTATTTATAAAGGATTTTGTAGTCTCCTTAGATCCCTACTTATAATATGCTGCATTATATTTTTAGCATTAAAATTAGTATTGCCCAAGAAATTAGAATTTTAAACACTAAGCCATGCACTGATAGGAAGAGATAGCAGGTGTTTTCTCCTGATATAACAAAAAAAAAAAAAAACATGGATTCTGGTTTATGAATTACTAACCATGTGCCAGGTGCTGCACTAAAAGCTTTACATCATTATTTTGTTTTAATATTTAAAATAATCTCACATTGCAGATAAGGACATGGAGATCACATTACTAATTCAGTGTTTCACATCAAAAATGACAGAGTCTGTACTCAAACTAGTTCTGTCAGATCACAACCTAAATCTTATCTAATAACACAAGCAGCCTCTGACTCTGAAACAAAAATCTCAATTGAATGTTTTTGTTGAACTCTTGAAAAACATAGCATCTTTGTTTTGTAGAATGAACTTTGGTGTCATGAGAAAGTTTCTTTATTTTAAGTAGCATAATTATTTGCAAACTATGATTTGAAATAAGATCTTTCTAGAAAAGACCAAAAAATGGTTCTTTTTTAAAAAAATATAAAAGTGATCTCTTTTCCCTCTGCCTTATCATTTCAAAGAGCAATGGTCTTCAATATCTAACAAATTTAAACTCTGAAAAGCTTTGCATATTCATTTTGGATACTAGAATGTCTTTATTTTCTCTCTCTTGGTTGGTCATAGAAGTTGTGTCATGTCTTCTATGGCTCTGTCACTAAACAAATGTTGAGGGTCTAATCTATATCTGTACCTATTTTGTACCAAGTACCACACTACAAGTAGTTGGCCTTTAAAATATGCCAACCATAAAAAGACATGCAAATCATTCTAAGTGATGTTTAATGCAATTATAACACCTCTTTTGAACTTGTCTCTTATTGCATCTATCATATTTAACTTTAAATAATTTAGTCAAATTTTTATAACCTTCATGAGCACTTTCTTTAAAACCAATAATATTTATTTTTGTTCTTCTCAGCATTCACTGGACAAATCATAAGCAAAGAGAATATATTTTTATTGTGCTTATTGTTATCAATTCTCTTACTGATTTGTACTTGGCTTTGTTTCCTAAAGAGGTTATCTGTGTTACTACCTTAGGACCATGTCTGAAATACTTAGGAAGGTGGCACAGTTAGAATTAAGACACACTCAGGTTAATCTCTGACTGATAAATGGTGAAGTAGCCTCACTAAAACTCAAAAGCATGGAATTTAAACACATACCAAACTCATGAAATTTTTATATACGTGAAACATCAGGATTTATAAGTGTTGAACAGAATATGTGTACAAATTACTTCGTATGAGGAAATTCGGCGTCATAATTTGTTCATAAATTGTGTGTGGGAATGTACTATTTAAATTAATTTTGTTCACCACATATTCAATGTAACCAATTAGTATATGTCTTGAACATGTCTGTTATATTGAGGCTTTTACAGATGCAGAAACAGTTTAAGATTACTGGGAAAATGGATCTACCAGGATATATTTGTCTAAAATAGTGAGATTTTCCTCAATAAATGTTCATAACAGTCATGATTTTTCTTTTTCTTTTGGGAGAATCTATTTTATGGAGGAAACTATCCAATAAAAACATTTACTAGATGCTAAGTAAAAATTACAATATTTTTCTAATATAAATTTTGTTCTATGTACCACTTTATAAGTTAGAGTTTGTAATCCTTTTCATAGATGAAAAGGTGAGGTTGACAAAGTTGCCCAGCAAGTAAGAATTTTTCCTTTTATTTTTTTTTACTTATTTTTTTTAATTTATATTTTCAGCATGGATTTTTTTATACATTTCTTGTGTACAACAGGGTACAAAAGGGTTACATAGACATTTATGAGATATTAATCATTGTCAGATCACAAATAGCACCACTTCTTCATTTTACACGTATGGCCCACATTCTTAACATAGCCTGGTCAAGCAAACTTTCTAGAGTCTTATGACTCTAGAAAGAATTTTTCTTTATTTATTTTCTTCTTTTTCTTCTTCTTCGTCTTCGTCTTCGTTTTGTCTTCTTCTTTTCTCTCTCTCTCTCTCTCTCTCTCTCTCTGTCTCTCCTCACACACACATTTTTTATTTCTTTCTCTTAAAGCAATATGAAAATATATTCTATCTAGCTGTGCATATATGTATATACATATGTATATATGTTTATATAATATGTAAATATTCAAAAAAATTCCAATATGTATAAATAAAAACTGGCAAATTTTTATCTTATTAACTTCTAGAATCTTTGCAAAAAAGTAAAATATACAGTTAGAATGGCAATCATCAATAATACAAACAATAATACATGCTGATGGGGCTGTGGTGAAGTAGGAACTCTTATACATTGTTGGTGGGACTGCAAACTAATGGAGATCAGTGTGGAGGTTTCTCACAAGATTGGAAATTAAACCACCATATGACCCAGATATATCAGTCCTGGGCATCTTTCCAAAGGAATTCAAATTGAAACATTATAGTGATATTTGCATATACATGCTTATAGTGGCACAATACACAATATTCAAATTGTGGAATTGGACTAGATGTCCATTTATAGATGAATGAATCACAAAACTAGTATATACACACAGTAGAATTTTAATCAGTCAGAAATAAGAACAAAATTATGTCATTTTCAGGAAAATGGATGGAACTAGAGAATATTATGCTAAGCAAGATTAGCCAATATCAGAAAAATGAAGTTGTATGTTTTCTCTCATTTGTGGAAGTTAGATAGAAATTGGGAAACAAAAGAGACCTCAGATAGAGGAAGCAGAGACTCCAATGGAGCAAGAAAAGGGCTTAGGGGAGGGAGGAAGGAGGAAAAAGATGTAAAGATGGTAATAGTTTAAATAATGCTATGTACATATATGAAATTACCAATGCCAATCTCAATGACATGTACAGGGATGATGAGGGAGGGGTTGGGATCCAGAGAGAAATGCATGAAATATTGTGTACATGTATATTCTGATCACTTTATACCTTAGTATGATGTACAATTACAATATACCAATAAAAGTAAAACATAGTTACAACTAAAGTTCCTTTCAATAACTCCAATATCTTTATTCCATCTCCTCCTAGACAATCACTTTCATATTTTGATATTTATGTCTTATTTCACTTAGATGTTTGTGAATCGATAGAGAATATTTTTCTACATTGTTAATCTTTCAAAATAATTATATAAAATGGCATGCCATATAAATTTATGTGTCACTTATCTCAGTTATTCCATGTGGCTTTTGAGAATTTTTTTCTATTTCTAATTTTTTTAATTGCTGAATTTTTTAAATTGCTGAATAACAAGCACTTTAAAAATAATACCACATTTTGGCATATGGATGTATTTTGTGAATATTTCCAAATCTTGCTTTAACTAAAAAAAGATAAAAAAGCAGAAAAGTCACTATTATCTTTTTCTCACTATATCACACACCTGAGGAAAAGAACTTAAAGGAGAAAAGATTTAACTTAGCTCATATTTCAGAGGTTTCAGTCATGATCGCTGGCTCGATCACTCTAGGCCCGAATTGAGGCCCAAATTGAGGGTATAATGGGGAAAACCTGCTCATCTTATGGCAGGTTGGACACAGAGGGAAAAAGAGGGGGCTCTGAATAAGATATAGGCCCCAAAAGCACATCCCAAGTGATCTACTTCCTTCAGCAAAACCTCACCTTTCTTCAGTTTGGACCACCTGGCAGTTGTCCCTTAAAATTATGAATCCATTTCACTTCTGAGGATAGAGCCCTCATGATCTGATCATTTTCAAAAAGTCCCAACTCTGGACATTGATGCATTAAGGGGCAACCTTTCAACACATGAGCTTTGTGGGTAAGAGTCCTGGTCCAAACCAAAACACTTACTCAGTGACTTGAGGCATGTTTTCCTAGGTTGTTTGCGCAGAAGTAGAATTTATGAGTTGAAGTGTATGAAAATTTCAAAATTAACAAAGTATTTAGTTTAATTATATGAAAATAATTTAATGTAACTTGATCTGAATATTGCAAATTGCTCTTCAGAATGACTACATGATGTTTTATAAAAACATTTTGATTCTAGAAACGTAATCATCTATCTTAATTTTTGCCAAACTGATGAATGGAAAATTATTTCTTATTTTATAATATTTGTTAATATATAGTACATATTTATGACATATCTATTAACTTTACTTGCTTTTTATTATATATAATATGCATATTTAATTTGGTTTTATATATGTATATATATTAAAATCAAGCAATGTATTCTCTTTCACTTGGTTTCTTTAACACAACTTTAAGAGTTTCAACTCTTTAAAATATTTTATTTTTAATGTTCTTTGCATACAACAGTTATTTTTTTTTGTTGATGTATGTTATTGCTTGGATTTAGAATGTTCCCTGAGACTTCATGGAGACAAAGCAACCATGTTTGAGCTGGTGCTTGGTTGCTGAAGAGGAGTCTCTGGGGTGTGGTCCCTCCTCCCTTTGCTCTCTCTTTGCTTCAGTCCTCCAGTGTGTGCTCTTTTTTTCTAATCCCTACATCATGCCCTGAGCATGGCAGAATTCACCTGGCCTGACATGGACTGAGTCCCTGAAATCTCCAGAACTATGAGCAAATAAATCTTTCTTCTTTTAAGATGTTATGGTCAGATGGTATAAGAGTGACAATGCCACCTGAAACAGAGTAGTAAATTAACCTTTCTCTTTTCATTTAATGGTGAGTATGAGGACAAGGAGTTTGACTATACTTTCACAGATGCTTTCCTTAGTATCTAGTTTTGTGTCTGTCTTTTAATAGGCATATAATAAATACTAATTGAATAATGATCAAATTTTCCTTTTGTTTTTTCTTCAATAATTTTTAAAGAAAGAAAATTCTATTGTGAAACTAAAATGTTTTTCTTTGTTACATTTAATTTGTACTCATGAATAAGATATATTACTTTTCACATCAGTTTATTAATTTCTCTATAAACATACTTGGGATGTATTTCTGTAAATGTTAAGAAATAGATACTTAAATTTTTTCTCCTTTTTGTGAGCTGTCAGGAATATCAATATCATTAATTAGTATCCACAATGCTAATATTAATTTATTAACATTAATGTATATTGCTAGTTTTGTTACTAGGTAATGTGTGGGTATGAGATTGTTCCTCTGCTCATTCTCCTGGCTGATCGATTTGTTCTGCAAGCCAAAAACATTTTTAAATAGTTTAGATATTAATCATTATTGAAATTTACTTATCTCTTAGCGACTTCTTTTCCAAAACCTATTTTATAACTTTTTTTTTAATCTTAGTAATTTGGCTACTTTTAAATTCATAGATTAAGGCAAGTATTTCATTTATTTTGAGACATACTTCAGATTATTTTCTTTTATGTGCGTGCGTGCATGTGTGTGTGTGTGTGTGTGTGTGTGCTTACTAGAGACTAAATCTAGGGGTGTTCTACAACCAAGCTATATCCCCATACATCCCTGGCCCTTTCAATTTTTTAAATTTTGAAACAGAGTTTTTCTTTTTCTTTTTTTTTTTATTGTAGTAATTCGTGCATTGTAAGCATACATCTTTGTTAGGTACAAATTGTTAACGACATATTTGGATACATTTCTCATCTGACCCCTTCCCCGATTCCCACCCCGCTCCCTCGCCCTCCCTCCCTCTCAGGTTCAGTTCAGTGAGTGACCTTGATATAATTGTGTAAGTACATCATGTGCCTTAGGGTGTCCCCCCTCCCTGTCCATCCGCTTTGATTAAATCAACTTCTTTGCATATCGAGGGTCTCTCCTTTTCATCTGGAAATCCTCTTATGCCCCATCTTCTCCCTAGCATCTGCATATTAGGGAGACCATATGCTTCTTTACTCTTTGTGACTGGCTAATCTCACTTAACATAATGTTTTCCAGTTGCATCCATTTCCCTGCAAATAACATGATTTTGTTCTTCTTTATGGCTGAGTAAAATTCCATTGTGTACATTTCCCATAGGCACAGGTAAAAACTTTCTCAACAAGACCCCAAAAGCACAAGCAGCTCAAAGGAAGATCAATACATGGGATTGCATTAAACTGAAGAGCTTCTGCAAAGCAAAGGAAACTATCAAGAACCTCAAAAAAGAGCCCACAGAGTGGGAGAAAATTTTTGCCAGTTACTCTTCAGATAGAGGTCTAATATCTAGGATATACAAAGAACTCAAGAAAATCACAGCTAAGAAAGCAAATAACCCAATCAAAAAATGGGCAAAGGGTCTAAATAGACACTTCACAAAAGAAGAAATACAAATGGCCAATAAATGTATGAGGAAATGTTCCACATCATTGGCAGTCAGGGAGATGCAAATCAAAACTACCCTGAGATTTCACCTAACTCCAATCAGAATGGCAATCATAAAAAACACGAACAACAACACCTGCTGGTGAGGGTGTGGAGAAGTCGGAACCCTAATACATTCTTGATGGGATTGCAAACTAGTGCAACCACTTTGGAAAACAGTATGGAGGACCCTCAGACGAATGGGAGTGCCCCTACCATATGATCCAGGAATACCACTTCTGGGTATATACCCAAAAGAATGGAAACCAAACTATCAGACCTATGCATGTGTATGTTTATAGCTGCACAATTCACAATAGCCAAACTGTGGAAGCAGCCAAGGTGTCCATCAACAGATGAATGGATCGCAAAAGTATGGGACATGTATAGAGTTTTTCTACATTACTGCATCCTGACCTTCAGCTGGTAATCTTTCTGTCTCAATTTCCCCATTGTATGTTTGTTTGTTTCTTTGTTTGTTGTTGCTTTTGTGGTACTGATTGAAACAAAGTCACCCAAATTCTGAGCTACACCTACAGCTGTATTTTTATTTTTTATTTGGAAACAAGGTCTTGCTAGGTTACTAAGGTTCTTGCTAAATGTCTGAGGCTGGCTTTGACTCCTGACTCAGCCTTTCAAGTACTGGGATTACAGGCATGCACCACCATGTCTAGCTGTACTTTTTTTTTTTTTTTTCTATTTTAGGTTACTAATGAGGATAGTAGTTTGTTTATTCTTATATTCATCAAATCATTTGGGCTCCATGCTATGGAAGAGATCTTTTGCCTTAACTTTTTCTTGTGTGTACTAAATTATTCAACTAACTGTGTTTATGCCTAGTTCTCTGACAGTTACTAGTCTTCAACTCTCACCCAAAGCTATAACTTTTCTAATGAGTTGGTTTTCCTGACTTTGAGATCATTTTACTATTTCAATATATGTTTAAATATGTCATAAATTACATTTGTTTGTTTAGAAATGAAGATTGGGCTATGTGTGAACAATATTTTATCCTTACTTAAGTCTCA
>PVLC010048566.1:0-10720 GCA_004027655.1 Graphiurus murinus
AAAAAAAAAAAAAAAAAAAAAAAAAGTAAAATAGGGCTGGTGGTATAGCTCAGAGGTAGAATGAATGTCCCTGAGTTCAAGTCCTGGTATCTACCCTCCCCCCAAAAAGAAGATATATAGAGACCAAGGAGCTTGCTGGCTGTAGTGACTGGGGGGGGGGGGTGCCAGGGAGAAGGGCAGTTTTCCTTTGGAAGACATGACTCCAGCGAGGTTTAGAGGAAAAGGGAGGCTATGAATTTTCAGGCTTTCTCTTAAGTGTCTGTCGATGAATCTCAGGCACAATCCAGCAAAGAAGATCTGATTTTGTTTTCCCCCTCCTCCCCACCAGTTTCTCTGAACAATTTTATCTTCAAAGCATGACGCAAGTGTTAATTAACACTCAGCACTCTCCTGGGAGGTAGACAGGTGGGAACACCACCCCCTTTAGTTAAGTCCAGGGAACAGACAGGTGCCAAAGCCTCAGGTAGGTAAACCACAGAGGAGCAGGGTGAGCTCAGACCTTGGGGCTCCTCCTCAGACCTTTACCTGGACTTGCCTGTTCCCTTGGTTATCCTGGGAGCCACCCCACTGTCTCAGTGTCTTTTCTTCCCATCGGGGCCATGGGAGGAGAGAGGTTTGGTATTACAGGATGAAGAATGGAAAACCTGAGGGTTGGAGAGAAATGCTGACAAAACTTACCACGCTGTCTTGACTTTCAGATGTGGGACTCTTATGATGCCATTGATCATTGATTCCTTTTATTCACTTTTTTTTTTTTTTTTTTTTTTTTGCGGTACTGGGGATTGAACTCAGGGGCATTCTACCTCCGATCTATACCCCCAGACCTATTTTTATTCTTTATTTTGAAACAGGGTCTCACTAAGTTGTGGAGGGCCTCACTAAGTAGCTGAGGCTGGCCGCGAACCTGCGATCCTCCTGTCTCAGCCTCCCAAATGCTGGGATTACAAGCGTGCGCCACCACGCCCGGCTCTTTTATTCACTTTAAAATATATATATATATATATATATATACACGAAGTGTGGTGGTGCATGCCTATAATTCCAGTACTTAGGAGGCTGAGATGGGAGGATTGCAGGTTTGAAGATAGCCTCAGCAACCTAGTGAGACACTCAGCAATTTAGGGAGTTGTTTAAAAAGAAAAAAAATATGTACTGGGTATCTACTTTTGAGCAAGTATTGCAAAGGGAGTCATTTCCCCTGAAGGAGCTGGCTAGCCAAGGCTCCTGCTGAATGGGAAAAGTTGATCCATAGTATCCCATGTCCAATCCTGAAGCACAGGCTGGTGTGGGGTTTGTTGCCTCTGCAGGTGATAATAGCTTCAGTGTGTTGGAACACGTCTGAAAACATATCTGGATGGTAAAGGAAGTTTGAATGGAGTGAATTCTTAGGTGTTGAACTCCTCTGACCACGCACCTTGGTTGGCTCAGGAGATGGGGTCCTAAGAGGTCCTTTGCCTGGGAACAGTCATGATGCCAATTTGCTGGGCAACTGCTGAAATTGCTGAGTTGATACTCAATCTCCAACTCAGTGAAGCAGCAAGGCTAGAGTAATTTTGTTCTCATTTGTGGGGCTGCTTGGGCATGGTTCAAGAAACTGAAGGGGATCATTTTATCCTGCAAGCTTTACCCTCACCCTGGGCGGCACTTGGACTCTGCTTGCTTTATTGGAAACCTCAACCCATCAGCTAATGCTATTTTCCTTACCTTGGTTGCGCAGGCTGTTGAGAACCGGCCCTAGACCTCTGCTTGAGGGTCCTTCCTTCGAAGACATCACCAGTGTGTGGAGCCTGCCCCACACCCACCCCCTGCCAAACCACGGCCTTTACCTGCGTCTTCCGGTGTTTCCCGTGCGACCCATCCTGTGGGAGCGCCTCGTGGGCTGCCCCGGAGTTCACCCCACGCTCAGCGGCGCCAATGGTGAAGATGACAAGATCCAAGACTTTCCAGGCGTACCTGCCCTCCTGCCACCGGACCTACAGCTGCATTCACTGCAGAGCTCACCTGGCCAATCACGACGAACTAATCTCCAAGGTACAGGATTCCCACAGGCCTTTCTTGCCTGCTCCTGGGGAGGCTACTATGGCTCAGCTCCCAAGGGTGGAGAGATTTAAAGCTCTCCCAAAGAGACTGGGATATTTATCCATTTTGGTTTTTTGTACAGGGAGGGCTGACCCACATGACTGTCTCACTTAACCGAGAAATAACTCCAAGTTGCAGGGGCAGAGAAGTGGTTTAGTTTGTTATTTTGGAAATTAGATGTCATCCTTCTTGGAGGCTTCAGGGGTTGGCGGCTTGCAGGTCAGAGGAGGGGGGCTGAGGCCTGTGTGGAGCCTTATGCTTGGCTCATTTGGCTTAGGTTGGCAGATGAATGCTGTAAAAATGTGCTTTCTGCTTGGAAAGTGAGTTCTAAGAGGTAGGGAGAAGAGGGTCTTGTAGAGGGTTTCACTCTTGTTTTTACAGTGCTGGGTATGGAACCCAGGGCTTCACACATGCTGGGCCAGAGCTCTGCTGAGTGGCACTCCCAACCCCAGTGTAGAGGGTTTATTAGCTAACATGAGAGAGCCCCTGGCAAGCCCCAGGGAAAATTGTGAGGCTGTGGCATTACTAAAACCAGTGGAGGAACAAAAGTGGCCTGTTGAAGAGATGACCCACTGTCTCCTGGGGGCCTCTGGGGCTCATACATGAGGTAACGCAGAGTGACATTTGATCGAAACAAAAGAACGAACAGGACCCTGTTTCCCCTGAGGAACCTCCACAACTGCTTCTGAAGTTGAGGCTGGTGTTTGATGATAAATCAACCCAACATGCCAGTTGTGCGATCCAGGAACTGGACCCTTCAGGCGGCGTTCTCATGGGAGCTACCTCCCTCCTGGCCCTAGATTCCCAGGGGAGGAGAAACAGGTTTTACTAGGCTGCATAACAAAGAGAAAAAGATCGTGGGAGACTTCTCTCTTGAACAGCATCTCCCCAGAACCTGGACTTTAGGCCATTAAAGTAAAAACAAATAAACCTTTATGCAGACCCAGACAAGGTTAAAAAAAAAAAAAAGCAGTTCCTGACCTATTTGCAAGAACTGCTGGAAAAGGTGGCCTTGCTTTCTTTGCCTCTTGGTTGGTAGCCTCAGCCAGAGGGAGAGGGCTCCAGTCAACAGTTAGAGAACATTCCTGTCCAGCTGGCCCATTCGACATAGGAAGTGAAGGAGGCCGCCCACATAGCCAAGTCTGTGTTAGTGGGGGGTTCAGAATCAGGCCTGAGGGCGGAGTCCCTTGTTCTAGGTCTATTCCAGGGTGTCGAGTCACCATGAGCTCGATGCCTGGCGCCCTCAAAGACCTAGCTGGGCTTTCTCTCTGCCCCACTTTCCCTTCTCTACATTTCTGAAAATTATTCTCCTTTATTCTATTTATGTTTCAGTTTTTAGCTTCCTCCTATATCCGCACATCCATCTTGTCTCTGATTCCCTTTGAGTTTGGGGGGAGCCCTTTGTCTGGACGTTTGGATGTGAGAGGCTGTGTTGGGGAGAGAAGAGAGCAGCCAGTCCCTTGGGCGTGGGAAGCGGGCCTGCAAACTTGGAAGGGAACTGTGTCGTCCTTTTTTTGGAAATTTCCAAAGAAAGCATTTGTCTATATCTAGCAGGGAAGCCAAGGCATCATTTTAACACCAGGAAGAAGTGTGATGTACCATAAGAAACTGAGGTACCAATAAAGTGTATTTTAGTACCCTCACTGTACTAGAAACTGCTGCTTGACACTTTATAAAATGCTATCGCACTTAACCCTCATAAAAAGTCTTTAAGGCAGGTGGTTAGTCATATTTAATACTGATGGAAAAGCTGAGACTCATGATAGTGGTCCAGGATCTGAAGTTGGTGGGTCAGAGAAGAGAGAGTTATTACTTAGAGCAGGGATTGAGGAAGAATTTCTGGAAGAGGTGATTATTGGGACTGGAGTAGAAGATGAATATATAGAGATGATAGTGGCCTTCAGAGTTTATGTCTTATCTCTGTGGCGTGGTGTCCAGGGCCTTTGATGAGCTGGCAGAGCCTGGCTCCTGGGTTAGGGCTCCTGCCTGTTTCCATGGTTTGTTTCAGCTGCTTAGAAGTAGGCAGCAATCTCTGAATACGAAGCGAGGGCTATTGCAGGCCCCTGGAGCTCTGGGAGAGTATCCCTCCTCCACCCCATCATGAGCTCTTTTATACCCACAGGCTGTGTCCTATCAACGTTAGTCTCCAGATCAGAACTTGACCTCTGGCCAAGAGCTCAGCAAATGATCAAGTAAAGGGATGGATGGTGCTAGGGCAGCAGGAGAAGACGAGTCATGTCCTCCCTTCTACCCCTTTTGGGGCAGAAAGGCTCATTCACGAGCACAGGCCAAAGTCAGCACAGGCTTTGGTTTCATTGGCTCCAGCCGGTGCACAGATGGGGCGCATTAGAGCTCGATGATTTAAAGAGTGGGGTGAGATGGCTGATGGGGAAAGAGTGAAGGAACTGTGGCTGGCATCGCACAAAGATTCCTTTATTTCACTCCGCAGCCACCCCCGGCATTAAATAATCTATAGATGCTTATGCAGGTCCACTTAATGGAAAGATCATTGCCCCAGCCCCCTCCTTGGATGGAAAATGGGCTTTTCTTTTCATTTTTTTTTTACCCCTTCCATTTAAGAAAGTTCAAGAAGAGAATGTCCCTCCTGTTCTCCTCTCTTGACTTAATCTCCTGTGTGGCTTCAGAATCGGCCCAGTGGGAGTTAGGAGCTGGGAAGCAGATAGCTGGAGCCTGGGCAGCAGCACAGTTCAGCGAACTTTGTACTTGTGATAGGACCTTCAGCCTGAAAGCTGGACATTTGTTTGGCCAAAAAAAAAAGAGAGAGAGAGGAGTCTGCCTGCCTTCATGATGAAGAAGGGACCCCAAAGGTCCAGAGTGTGTGGCCAGCAGACTGGGGATAGTACCAGGACTCCAGGCTCCCTTCCTATTGGCATGGTGAGCCTTTGTGGAAATGTGCAGTGGTCAGGTTTTAAACAATCGGGAGCTATATTGATGTGGTGGTGGAAGAATATCCTGCACCAGGCCCTCTCCCTTCTCAGCTCATTGTACATTCCTAGTGGCCCAGTTACCTGTAATCATCTGACCAATCTCTGAGTCTCAGTTTCTTACTCCTAAAATGGGCAAAATATTCAGTCATGGTGGTGTACTCTTGTAATTCCAGTACTTGGGAGGCTGAGACAGGAGGATCGCAGGTTCGAGGACAGCTTCAACAACTCAGTGAGACCCTGTTTCAAAAGAACAAATAAAATAGGGCTGGGGATATCCCTAGTACCATACAACAAACAAACAAAACAGGTAAAATAGTATTTGTCTGGGTGTAATGGTATCTTAGCCCATTAGGGCTGCTATACCATAAACTGAGTATACCATAAACTGAGTGACTTATAAACAACAGAAAGAGCCGGATGTGGTGGCACACGCTTGTAATCCCAGTACTTGGGAGGCTGAGACAGGAGGATTGCAGGTTTGTGGCCAGCCCCAGCTACTTAGGCCCTCCACAACTTAGTGAGACCCTGTTTCAAAATAAATAATAAAAGATAGGCCTGGGGATGTAGCTTGGAGGTAGAATGTCCTTGGGTTCAATCCCCAGTACCACAACAACAACAACAACAACAACAGAGCCGTGCGTGGTAGCACTGCTTTTAATCTCAGTATTGGGGAGGCTGAAACAGGAGGATTGCAGGTGCAGGTTCGAGGACAGCCTCAGCAAATAGTGAAACTCTCATTAACCTAGCAAAGACCCTGTTTCAAAAATAAAAGTAAGAGCCGGGCGTGGTGGCGCACGCTTGTAATCCCAGCATTCGGGAGGCTGAGACCAGAGGATCCGGGATCTTGGCCAGCCTCAGCTACCTAGTGAGGCACTCCGAAACTTAGTGAGACTCGGTTTCAAAATAAAGAATAAAAAATAGGGCTGGGGGTATAGCTCGGAGGTAGAATGCCCCTGAGTTCAATCCCCAGTACCGCAAAAAAAAAAAAAAAAAAAAGTAAAATAAGGCTAAGAGTGTAGCACAGAGGTAGAATGCCCTAAGTTCAATCTCTAGTACCAGACAAACAACAGAAAGTTGCGTCTCGTAGTTCTAGAGGCCAGGGAGTCCGAGATCAAGGTGTTGGCAGAGTCCCTGTCTGACAAAGGCTCACTTTCTGGTTCACAGATGGCTGCTTCTCATGGTGCCCTTCGAAGGTAGTGAGTTAGGGATCTCTCTCTAAACTCTTTATAAGGACTCTAATGGTGCTTTTGAGGGCTCTGCCCTTACAACCTGGTAACCTTCCAAAGGCTCCAGGTTCTAATGCTGTCGTCTTGGGGGACTGGGATTGACATTTGGGGGACACAAGCATTCAAGCCATTAGCAGATGGCTAGTGACCAGTACTCAGTGTGTGCTGACTTGCCCCATGCCGTCCTGTACAGGTCTTCTGCAGAGGCACACCTCACTGGGGAAGGGAGCAGGCTTACCTCATTGGGTTGTTCTAAGGCTCAGATGAGATCATGGATGTGTGGGTGGCCTGCAAACTGCAAAGCTCTATGCATGTGTAATGTAGTCTAATGGTTTCTCTCGGCCTTACTGTCCAGAAAAAGGGTGGGTAAGTTGGAGGGGATTTTTTTCCCCGCTTGGTACCAAGAAAATTTAGATGGGTCAAGAGAGTTTTGCTTCAGAGCCTGGAGCATAGACGTTGGATAGGAGGAAGGAGCAGTAGAAAGCTGAGCATGTCAAGCTGGGGGTGTAGCTCACTGGTGAAATGCTTGCCCAGCATGCATGAGGCCATGGATTCAATCCCTGGTACCAGGGGAAAAAAAAGAAAAAGCTGAGTGTGAGCCAGGGGTGGTGGTGGGTGCCTGTAATCCCAGTACTTGGGAGGTTGAGACAGGAGGATTGCAGGTTCGAGGACAGCCTTAGCAGCATAGCAACTGTCAGCAACCTAATGAGACCCTGTTTCCAAACAAAAAAATAAAAAGGGCTGGGGGTGTAGCTCCGAGGTAGAGTGCCCCTGGGTTCAATCCCCAGCACCCCCCCCAAAAAAAAGGCTGAGTGTTTTTGTAGAAAGGTAACAATCCTTATTCTGTAGGAGGGTGGTGGGGTGACTTTGAATTGATATTAGAACAATCTAGAGAATGTGCTGAAGCGTCCTACAGTTTCTTTCATGGGGGTGTTGTGGTCTAAATGCTGGAGCGTTTGCTTGCAGAGGTATTTGGAGTTGGCATGAGAAACTGCTCACACTGTTGTTTCTTTCTTAATGGTGCCAGCTCCATTATAAAAATATTCTTTGGCCATACAATAATAATAGCTTCAGTCACACCAGTTACTTGCCCAGAGCAAGAATAATGTAAGTCAGTGGCTACCATCTCCTATGGAACCCTGGGTGTTCACACACCTTTGTGTGAAAATGATCCTAGTCCTTCCCTTATCCTTGCTTCTGCCAACCCTACCTGGGGGAGCAGGCCACTTGGGAATGGTGAATTGCATTAGTGTGTTACAAATGCACTTTGGGGACTTGTGACTTTTACTCAGAGACCCCGTTGCTTGGGTGCTCCGGGTTCTTGGAGGAAAGGCATCGCAGGAGGGTAGAGTGGGTGGCCAGAGCAGGTGTAAGGAAGAAATATTTTGCTCACCCTTCAACACCGTTACTGTTAGCCGGGCGTGGTGGCACACATTTGTAATTCCAGCATTTGGGAGGCTGAGACCGGAGTATCCAGGTCCGAGGCCAGCCTCAGCTACCTAGTGAGGCACTCCGCAACTTAGTGAGACCCGGTTTCAAAATAAAGAATAAAAATTAGGGCTGGGGGTATAGCTCGAAGGTAGAATGCCCCTGAGTTCAGTCTCCAGTACCGCAAAAAAACCCAAAACAAACAAACAAAAAGAAAAAACACCGTTACTGTTATGTCAGATCATCTTCTGTAGACAAATACAGGATTCCCAGAAGTGTTGGTCATCTAGTTCAAGCTCTTCTTGGCAAGGAAACAGGCCCCGGGTGACTAGTGACCAGCCTGAGGTCCCACAGCCTGACAGCCCCTCATCTGTGCCCTGTGCCAGGAGCCCGGCTTGGCTTCTTTTAAGCTCTGGGCAAACCTTCTGAGGTTGCACTTAGGAGGCAGAGTTTTTTTGTTCCCTACAGGGTTCCCTGGGGCTTACAGTAGTGGCATTTTGGTTTTTATTCCCTTGTAGAGATTAGATGCAGCATTTCTTTGAGAAGAGAGGCAGTGGGTGGGTAAGATGTGCTGAAACCTTGTATTGGTCTAGCGGCTGCCAAAAGGCCAACTCTGTTCTCAGTTATCGCCCTCTGCCTCTGAGCCCTTGTGCTGCACACCAGCCACTCCCCAAAAGGTTTGTACCCCAATGCAACAGCTTAGAAACAGTGGCCATGGCGGGGGGTGGGGTGGTGCCGGTGGGGAAGTACTGTGATCTGTCCCCTCCCATTTACTCTCCAGGCAGGGCAGGGCTTGTAATTCCCACCACCCACCTGTTTGTGCTGCTAACGTACAATAAAATGACTCTAAAATATTAATGTCCTAAAAATTTTATATAAAGAATACATACAGGAGTAGAGTTTCTAAAAATCCCCTCATTTCTTCTCTAGGTACCCTGGAAAACGTTATGGTGAGCATTGGGTTGCATTCGTAGTGATAGTGGCAGCGATGTCACATCAGACAGCATAATTCATAAGGAGTATGTGCAGTGTCAGGAGAGGCTCTTGAAGATAATTATCCCAGGAGCTTATCTAACTGGAAAAATATGTTGACATCTAATTTTATTAATTGAGAGAGATTTTTGATATTCAATGGCTATGAGATATATAAACAACATTTTATTCAAATCAGATTTGAATAAAATTGGCATTTGTATATTAACAGTAGGAAAAAGGTAGGATTGCATGTAAACCTATGAATGTCTGTATCATGAAAGTGAACATTTTGTTTCTAGAATAGGGGACCCAGACCCTAGAAGAGTAATTGATAGGTTCCCAGAAAGAGAAGATTGAGAACAACTCCTATATGATCCATACCATAGTTGGTACGTTCGTTACTCTACTGTTGAATGGCAGTCTTTCTTTTTAAAAAGTGGTTCCAGGGATGGAAAACAGGGCTTTGTGCATAGCTACACCCCCAGCCCTGAATGGCCTCCCTCCCACCTCCCTCCTTCCTTCTTTCCTTCCAGATTGAACCCAGGGCATTCTCTCTCAGCCATACCCCCAGCCCTTTTTATTTTTATTTATTTTTGTGCGTGATGCTCAAGATTGAACCCAGGGGCATTCTACCCTTGAGCTACACCTCTAGCCCTATTTTTATTTTTGAAACAGGGTCTCATGCCAGGTGTGGTGATGCATGCTTGTAATCCCAGAACTTGGGAGACTGGGACAGGAGTATCACAGGTTTGCAGCTAGCCTCAGCTACTTAGTAAGGCCCTCTGCAACTTAGTGAGACCTTGTTTCGAAATAAAGAATAAACAATAGGGCTGGGGGTGTAGCTCAGAGGTAGCATGCCCCTGGGTTCAATCCCCAGTACTGTTAAAAGAAAAGAAAGAGGGTCTCACTAAGTTGCTGAGGCAAACCTGTGATCCTCCTGTCTCAGCCTCCCCAGTATTGGAATTATAGGAGTGCATCACCACCACCACGCCCAGCTGGAAATGTTTCTTAAGCAGCAAAAGAAACATGGCAAAAGCAGAAAAGGCAAAGGTACAGCAAAGGCAGAAATATGGAAGTACCAACACAATGTAGAAGTCTAGTTTCACAACACATTTAACCAATTTGGCTTTGTAAAGAGAACTCCTTTTCCACCTTAAAATTACTCCTTTCCTCAAGGATTTGACCTTGGAAAGCCCTCTCCTACTAACGAAGTGTCAGCTTTTCTGTGCTTCTCTAGAGTTACCTGTTGACCACCCAGGAAGGAGTGACAGGTGAACCAAGTCTGCACAGAAAAATCTCTGAACCAAGAGAAGTGGTTAGATTACAGTGTTTCTTGGTGAAAGGAAACTATTGGGAGCTTGCAAAATAGTCTCTTGTGGCATTTTCCTTCCATAGAGACAGATTGAACTAGCTCAGGGTGAGATGAGCCATAAGTGAGGCTGGTCCACACTGGGACCACTGTGACTGGATCTCAGGGGCTTCTGGTGTAGGGGGTGAGGGCGCTGGGGGCTGTGCCTACACGTGCTCTTTCATCTCACTGGCTCCATTCTATCATTGCACAGATACTAAATATGTGCAAGTATTCTTGGTGTGTGTAGCACTGTATTAGATATTAGGACTTAGGGAGTTTCAGAGCGGGGTCCAGGGACTGGATTCAAAAGATCCCTGAAATCGCATGTATAATTTTATGTGCATGTATATTTTTCTTTCTTTTTTTTTTGCGGTACTGGGGATTGAACTCAGGGACATTCTACCTCCGAGCTATATCCTTTTATTCTTTATTTTGAAACAGGGTCTCACTAAGTTGTGGAGTGCCTCACTAGGTAGCTGAGGCTGGCCGAGAACCCGGATCCTCCAGTTTCAGCCTCCCGAATGCTGGGATTACAAGCGTGCGCCACCACGCCCGGCTCGCATGTATATTTTTCTGAGGAGGGTTCCTAAGCTTTCATCAGATTATCAGAACTGCTGGTCAAACAAAAATCAAGAGAAGAACCACATCTTAAGATCTGTCCCTCTAGAAAATGAGGTTCTTGGAATTGGAAGAGGTGGCATTGAGTGGTGCCT
>PVLC010048567.1:0-10713 GCA_004027655.1 Graphiurus murinus
TATTGGGATTGACATTGGCACCCTCACATATGTACCTAATGTCAATGGAAGTGATTCCTTCATTGATCCTCCCTCTCCTCCCCTCCTTCCCCTGGACCACCTCCCTTGAGTCTAGTGGTAGGCATTCTACCTCCAAGTTACAAACCCAGCCCATTAATTAATTAATTAATTAATTAACTTTATTTTTATCGGATACAGGGTCCTACTAGGTTGCTGAAAGCCTGGTTAAGTTGCTGAGGCTGTTCTTGAACCTCTAACCCGCCTGTCTCAGTCTCCCAAATACTGAATTATAGGTGTATGCCACCACGCCCAGTTAAACATGAAATTAATTTGTCTCATACACATCTCCTATACATACCCTGAAGGTAATTTTATATGCTACTTTTAATACACCTATGTTTTGACTGCAATACATCTAATTAGGACAGGGGTGGAATTTTCCACTTACAGTGTCATGTCAGTACTCAAAAAGTTTTGGGTTTTGTAGTATTTCAAATATCAGATATTTGGATTAGGGACACTCAACCTGAATTATAAGTAATCTAGATTTGAATTCAAGTATATAAGGGTTTGTGCATAGATAACATGCAAATACTATGCCACTTTATATAAGGAACTTGAACATCCAGAGGGCCCTGGATACAAATTTCCCATGGATACAAAGAAATAATTTTAATGACAAAACCACTACTAGAATCTAGAAAGGCTTTTAAATGAATTCATACTCTATTAATCACAAGAACATCACATACATGCTTTGGTGGTAGGAATACAATGTGGGTAATTCAGGGTTTGATAACCACTGAAAGAATAGGAGTCTTCTATTTCTCTGCTTTTCTCACAACCCTTTTATATCATGTACAAAATCATTCACTAATTCTTCCCATAAATGGTAATGCCAGTAAGACAGAGTATTCTAAACATAAAATTTGTGTATGTGTGTGGTACTGGGCATTGAACCCAGGGGTATTCTACTCTAAGATACACTGCCAACCCTAGTTTAATTTTTTAATTTTGAAACAGGGTCTTGCTAGGTGGATGAGAGTCTCACCACATGCTGAGACTGTCCTCAAACCTGCAACCCTCTTGTCCCAGCCTCCCAAGTACTGGGATTAGAAGCATGCGCCACCAAGCCCAGCTTAGACATACAGATTTTAAGAACATAAAGATAATTAAGAAAAGGTAGAGTAATACATTAGATACAGGAAAATAACACCCATTGGGTCTAATATATAGTAGAGGCATAGATTGTAAAGTTGCAGCATAATAAAGGATCTGATAAGCTTTTTAAGGATAGGTGGGTAAGAAAGATTTCAGAAGTGGTGATACTGAACAAATACTGGCAAAATCAAATACAAAAGGTATTTTTTATTCTGCTACGTGTGGCGCAGCATGTTACTTAGGAGGCTGAGGCAGCTTCTTGGGAGGCTGAGGCAAGGGGATCTCAAGTTGACCAGCCTGGGAAACTTAGTGAAACCATATCTCAAAATAAAATAAAAAGAGTTGGGCGTGGTGGCGCACGCTTGTAATCCCAGTAATTGGGAGGCTGAGACTGGAGGATCCGGGTTCGTGGCTAGCCTCAGCTACTTAGTAAAGCCCTCCGAAACTTAGTGAGACCCTGTTTCAAATTAAAGAATAAAAAAATAGGACTGGGGGCATAGCCCGGAGGTAGAATGCCCCTGGGTTCAATCCCCAGTAATGCAAATAAATTAGCTAATTAATCAATTAATAAAATAAAATGGGGTTCAGGAGCAGAGCTCTTGCCTAGTATGTACAAGACCCTGGGTTCAATTACCAGCACTGAAAAAGAAATATATTTATTTTTTCATTTTACTTTGTATGTGACATGAGGGTATTAGATCTGAAAGTGCTACAGTAATTTGCTACATGATACAGACTAGTCTGAGAATGAAATCATAACAAGAGGAATGAGAGAGCAGAACAAATCAGAAATTGAGCCAATTCCTTGATTTCATGTGAGCCACTGGATGATGCCTTACCTAAAGCTTAACTACAAGATCTAATCACTTCCTTTTTTTGTTTAAGCCAGTTTGAATTTGGTTTTCTGTCACTTAAAATACAAAAATACAGATGAGCCAAGTGTGGTAGTAAACATCTATAATTCCAGTACTTGGGCTGGTAAAACAGGACGATTGCAGGTTTGAAGCCAGCCTCGGCAACTTAGCGAGGGCCTCAGCAACTTAGCAAGAACCTTTTTCCAAATTAAAAAGGACTAGGGGTATAGCTTGAAGGTAGAATGCCCTTGGGGTTCAACTCGAGTACCACCAAAACCAAAGTCAAACAAAGTGACAAATCCCAGTGAGCTGGGCGTGGTGGCACACGCTTACAATCCCAGTACTTGGGAGGCTGAGACCAGCTACATAGTGAGGCCCTCTACAACTTAGTGAGACCCTGTTTCAAAATGAATAAAAATAGGACTAGGGGTGTGACTCAGAGGTAGAATGCCACTGGGTTCAATCCCCAGAACTGGAAAAAAAGAAAGAAAAAAAAAATCCCTGTGAATTCTTCCAAAAGGCAAAGCCTTTGCTTATTTTAGTGTATAGGTATGTAGTAGCATTTTTGAAGGGACAATTCTTTGTTTTGTGGACCATTCCAAATATCATATGACACTTAATGAATCTGGCTCTACTCACTAGTATCAGTGGGACCTGACAGTTACTATGACAACCAAAAATTGTCTCCATTTATTTCCATATGTCTCTTATTCCCAAGAGGAATCACAAATCTACTTCATAATAATTGCTTTACACACACATTTCTCAGTGGCTCTACCTAGTATGCTTAAATGTACTTAATAACAATCTTTAAAGACCCAGCTGGGCATGGTGGTGCTTGTAATCCCAGTACTTGGGAGGCTGAACAGAAGGCTGAGCAGAAGGGTCTCAGGTTTGCAGCCAGCGTCAGCAACTTAGTGAAACCCTGTTTCAAAATAAAGAATAAGAAATAGGGTTGGGGGTGTAGCTTGGAGGTAGAATGCCCCTCCTGGGTTCAATCTCTAGTACCGAAAAAAAAAAAAGAAAAGAAAAGAAACAACCCAACCATCCTAAAATACTACTCAAATATTATGATTTTACATAATAGTTTTGGGGTTTTTTCTTTGCAGGGGAACATTCTACTTCCGAGCTACATGCCCAGCCCTATTTTTTTACTCTTTTTTTTCAAACAAGGTCTAACTAAGTTGCAGAGGGCTTTACTAAGTACCTGAGGCTGACCACGAACTTGGGACCCTCCTGCTCAGCCTCTCAAGTACTAGGATAATAATCCATTTGTAAACAGTCACTTATGATTATTTAAATGTGTGGCCCAAATCCTTTGTATAGCTTACATCGACTCTTGGGGTAACCATGCAGCTGGATATGGTGGCACACATCTGTAATCCCAGTACCTGGAAGGCTGAGACAGGAAGACTGCAACTTTGAAGCCAGCTTCAGCAACTCAGCAAGGCACTCAGCAACTTATTGAGACCAGTTTCCAAATAAAAAATAAAATATAGCCGGGGATGTAGCTCAGAGGTAGAATGCCCCTGGGTTCAATCACTAGCACCACCAAAAAATAAAAAAATTAAAAAGTTGACAACTACTGTCTAAACATTCTTATTTAAACTTACTACTCAGCCGGGCATGGTGGCGCACACTTGTAATCCCAGCATTCGGGAGGCTGAGACCGGAGGATCCGGGTTCGCGGCCAGCCTCAGCTACCTAGTGAGGCACTCCGCAACTTAGTGAGACTCGGTTTCAAAGTAAAGAATAAAAAAATAGGGCTGAGGGTGTAGCTCGGAGGTAGAATGCCCCTGAGTTCAATCCCCAGTACCGCAAAAATAAATAAATAAACGTACTACTCCATATGATACTATAGAGTTATGTCACTGGCAATGTTACCTTCTTAGTCACTTGCCTACCCCTCCCTAGACTGAAATGCCAAATATTGATTTCCCAGCCTCCCTGCAACCAGGGAATAGGTATGCCAGGATGAACATCTGATAATAGGCCTTCTGTGAAGTTTTTCTTACTAATCAAGAGATGAGAGGGCAAACTTCCACTTGACTTTCTTAGCTATGTAAGAATGTGATGCCTAGAGCAGAAAGAGCCATCTGCAACCATGATGGGACAGTTTCAGTCCAAAGGTCAGCACACTAAGGATTCTCAAGTTTAAAGATGGAAAACACCTGGATCTTTGATAATATCATCAAATTGACTAATCATGGAATCCTCAGACTCTGAACTTCTTTTTTGTGTGATACTGTTTAAATCATTGTTGGTTGAATATTCTGTAACTTAGGGCTTAACTAATGCAAAATGTATTCAATGTATGACAAATGATTGACAATGGAAGAAGGACCGAGATGACTGTAAGGTTTTAAGGCCGAGGGAAAGGTGGTCACAAAGAAAAATCAGAAAAAGAGGAATACAAATACACATATGCACATATAAACACACCAGGTGAAGGTAGGTGGATATAGATCAAATGGATTCAGCTCGGTATGAGTTACCGCTTACAGTAGTACATTTAAGACAGATACACAGCAACCAGTGGAACATGAAGTAAAGTTACAGAATAAACACCCACAGAGAAATTATTTGTTATCATAAAGAAAAAAGAAATGACACCAAGGAAATGAAAAGTATACAGACCCTCGAGGCCACGATTCAGAGGACCCATTCCACCGCCCCTGCATTATACTGTACTCCTTGTTTTTAGGCAGGATTCACTCTACTGGCAAGGCCAATTAGAATAATTCCAACCCCCTGAACAAAGATATTGTTATACACTTTGCTGCATGATCTTCTGCATTTGTTCAATCAAAGTAGAGCTGACAACTTTGGGGAAAGGATAGAAGAGAAGCTTTCTCTCTCCCTTAGAAAGTATATGAAGAAGGCTGTAACATGAACATTGCTGATAGTCATCTTTTTATTAGGAGGGAAGCGAGTCTAAGCATACAATTCAAACAGGATGACAATGTTGAGACTAGCAGAGAAAAGGGACCTGCAGAGAAAAGGGACCTCGGCACCAATGACATGCTCTCTCAACAAACTACACTTCAAGTCATTTTCATCTATGCACTTGCCTATTCCATGAGCCAATAAACTACTTTTGCTCTTAAATGCTGTCTGCAGTCTACATGATATAGGCGATAGCTATGTTAGAGGGAAGAACAAAGTTGAGATGGTGTAGGAAATGTGAAGAAATTTTTAGAGAAATAGGAAATTAGGAAGTACAATGTAGAAGAACCAAGAAATTAAATCATTTTAAAAGTACAGAAAACATTTTGTAGTACTGAAATTCCAGTACTGGGATGCTGAGACAGAAGAATTACAGGTTCGAAGCCAGTCTCAGCAACTTAGTGAGAACCTCGGCAACTTAGTGTGACCTTGTTTCAAAAATAAAGAAGCCGGGCGTGGTGGCGCATGCTTGTAATCCCAGCATTCGGGAGGCTGAGACCGGAGGATCCGGGTTCGAGGCCAGCCTCAGTTACCTAGTGAGGCACTCCGCAACTTAGTGAGACTCGGTTTCAAAATAAAGAATAAAAAATAGGGCTGGGGGTATAGCTCGGAGGTAGAATGCCCCTGAGTTCAATCCCCAGTACCGCAAAAAAAAAAAAAAAAAAAAAAAAGAACAACATAGGGCTGGAGGTATAGCTCAGAGATAACAGTCTAAGGAAATCAAAGATAACACAAGAAAGGCCACTGGATTTGGTGATTAGATGACAGGTGACTTTTAAAACACCAGTTTCTGTAGTAAAAGAAAACACAGTGAAAAGGGAAGATAAGTTCAATAAGAACTCCACAATGCACTGAACACTTGAATGGACATTTAACAAGTATTAATTCCTTCCATATCCACCCTGTGAGGTTAAATATCCTACTTTATGAACAAAGAATGGTCTGAGTTATAATGTGACCACAGCCACATAACTAGTAAGTGGTTTTAAGAAACTTCAAACTCAAGATTAAAAGATCCACCTGACTCAATTTCCTTTCTACTATACTAGTTCATGGGATGAAAAAAAATAAGCCTTTAAGGAAAAAATAAAATATAGTGGCATAGCCAGCTCAAAATTCGGAATGACCTCCTAGAGTTGAGCAGCAGACAGCATTTGTATTTGTTAGCCCTGAAAAAGACATACACATACATGTAGATTAGAGAAGGAGAGGATGAAGGAAGACACATCTAGAAGGGGTTGCTGTTGACAGATATTTCCTCCTCTAAGATATGAGTCAATAGAGGGAAAATACTGCAAATAAAATTGAGAAGTAGAGGCAATACACCTCAGATGGTTGAGATTTCTCTCAATAAAGGAAGAGATCAAGTTATTTGTTATAACAGCCTTTAGGAAACGAGACAAAACAGAACATAACACAACCCAGGAAAGCACACAGTAGGAAAAATAACCAATATCCTGTTTTCCAGCAACCCTCAGGATTTCAGGGTCAAACTGACAAAGATAATGAGACTTATTCAGAATTTGAGACTAGAAAGGTTATGTCTACAGAAAGTGAAGTATTCTAGGCCATCAATGAGAGGTTGGTAAAAGGAGATGACCATGAAATTCTGGTTACATAGGGAGGCAAATGATATCAGCAGTAGACAAATGGGTTGGATGAATAGAGACAAAACGGGTTCATAAAGTGAGAAAGAGAAAACAGATTCTGTAAGAGCAGAAGAGAGAGAGGTTTTAAGGTGGGTTTGTGGTCAAAGAAGTTTTTTTGACAATTGGGTCTCAAAAATTCAAACTTTCCTACTGTGCCTTCAAACTGAAAAGAAAGAACCAAGAGACAACATCTACAAACAGTCTTGCTGGGTGTGGTGGCATACACTTGTAATCCCAGTTCTTGGGGGTTGAGACAGGAGGATTGCAGGTTTGGGGCCAGCCTCAGCTACTTAGTGAGGCCCTCTGTAACTTAGTGAGACCCTGTTTCAAATAAAGAATAAAACAACAACAAAAAAAGAATAGGTCTGAGGGGGTACCTCAGAGGTAGAATGCCCCTGGGTTCAATCCCCAGTACTGCAAAAGTAATCATAATCATAATCATAAAACAAAATAAAAAGTCTTTGTTTGTGGCAAAATGAAAGCTACCAACAAACTGCAAGAATCAAACAAAAGTATAAGGTTTTCGAAAAAGAACAATTCTCTCTCTAAAATTTAATTTAAAAGGTTCCCCCATTTGCAACCTCAAAGGGTAAGTATAAACTGTATCGTTTCTGTTTTAAATCGTACTTCCACGATTTGGGGGCTCTTGACACATTATCCAAATACAGAAAAGGATGAGACAATCAAGCATGGCAACTTCCTTCACTGCCACTTTGGCCCTGCGGTTTGCAGTTATAAACTCTAGCAAGGTACCACATATTTAGGCCAGTATCTTATATCATAATTGTGATTACCCTTGCCACAGTACTAAAGGAAAGGTGAGACTGGTACAAATCTAAATTTTGTTGAAAATATCAAGTACTATAAGAATTGTTAAGCAGGAGCAATGATTGAGAATACAAGAAATTTGAGAAGTTTTGAACTTAAAAAGCTTATCTCCATCTTAGTCCCTTCTAAATTAAACAAAGGGCTTGTACAATACAGGATTCTAAAGCGTTAGTGTTCAATTGAGGCTAACACTGAATAAAAGAATAAGTCACATCCTTTCTTGTGTCATTATGTGATCTACATTCTTATAAGGCCTCGTTTTTTAAAAGGAATATAATGATTTCTAATTCTTTCACTGGTTCTACAAAACTAACGCCCCGCCTCAAAAGTCAGAGAGCAGATTTACTACACTGAAAAGATGAATGACTTAGATGAACCACCATTTGCCATCCCCAGCACCATTCCTCTACCTGCAGGAGTTCTCAGGGTCACAGAATCAGACCCTTCTAAACCAGCCCAGTCTCCTGGGGACTTGATTCTCTCAAGGTGAACAGAATTCACCCGCCTGGGAGTAACAAGCCTTTTCTTTGTAACTCCACACGCCAGATATCTTCAGACAGAGAGCTAAAAACTTTGAAAGGAAGCAAGAAGTGAACCAGGAAAATTGAGAAGCTACCGAAACCAGAGGGACGGGCGACCCACCCACTTATCGCGAAGGGGGCCCGGCTCGCGGGGTGCAGCTTCCTCCTGAGCCTGGAAAAGTGCAGGGGGCAAAGGGTGTCGCGACGCCCACCCACTGTGTGAGAAAGGGGGATCTGCGAAGCCAGGAGCCAACTGGAGGCCAGAAAGGGGCGCGGGGCGGCGGGGGTGGGACGTGGAGACCAGGGAGTCGCAGTCGGGCCGAGCACCGCCGGGGGCCGAGCAGCGGCCGCCCAGAGCCGCGGAAGCCACGCCGGGACGAGAGACGCCAAAGCCCACAGCCTCGCTCACCTGCCAGACGCTCGCCCCACGTTCAGGAACGCGGCCGCCGCCTGGGCTCGTCCCCTCTGGACAGACACAGCCCCTGCCGCCGCCGGAGCTCCAGGACCCGAGCGTCGCGGATGGGAGCGAAGCGGGCAGAGCGGCGACGGGACCCGCGTCCCGGGAGGCGTACATAGGGGAGCCGGGGGCCCGGGAAGGCAACGCCGTGCCTCGCCGTCCTCACCAGCGGCCACCAGCGCTTCCCGGGAACAGCATCGCGCCAGCCTCGGCCCGCTGCTCCGGGGCCTTCGTCCGAAGTTTCCCCCAAGCAGCGGCCGGGCTTCCGGCAGCCACACTCCGCCCTCTCGCTACTTGGCTTCCGCCATCTTGAAGGAGGCGGGAAGAGCGCACTGCGCACGCGTGGATGGAGCGCCGGGCCCACTGCCCGGACGAGGGGCCGCAGTGCGCAGGCGCGTGGGCCGCCCGCTCCTTCAGCGGACGCCAGTTTCGCTGTGCGGTCCTGGGTACCTTTGCAGAGTCGCCAGATCTATTCGCCTTTTCTGAACTGGTCTGCAGCCAAATCAGTAGCTACTTCCGCGCACACTGCGGCCAATTATTCTGCATTTATCGAATGCCCGCTATATGCCAGGCCCCGGGCCAGGTGCTGACGATAGATTAATAAAAGAACTCTAGCGCTAATCGCCTAACCTAGTGGAGAAGAGGAAGATGAATGAGTTCTTGCTTTATGGCTTCGCCCCTAATCTCCCCGTTTTAATTGGAAACATACCTCTTCCGGAAGTCCTCCCAGTTTTTCTCTCACAGTTCTTTACCTGGCTTCACCTGTCCAGTTTAATTTCATTCAGCGCTACTCAGCAAACTATCATTTGGGTTTCAATGATATACTAGATACTGTTTCAGGCTCTATGTTTACAGCAATAGGGAGTATAAGCTCAGGGAATTTACACTCTAGTGCGAAAGAATAGACAAAAAATTAAAACCAACAAAATAACCTTTGATGGTGTTAAGAAATAGGAAGAGAACAAATCAGGGGAAGATGGAGAGTTGAGGGGCAGTGGTGAGCCATCTGGAGAGGTGGTCCCTGACTGGCCACAGAGGGCCATGAGTCATGGGGAGATGCTGGGGGCGAGCCTTTCAGACAGAGGGAACTGCAAAACAGGCCCGAGGGGGGAACGAATCTGGCTTGTAAAAGGAAGAAAAGAATAAACCCCATGTACAGTACCAGAAGGTGTAGCCAGGAGGAGGCAGGGGCCAAATCGAAGCCATGTTGAAGAAGTTGGATTTAATTCCAAATGGCCCCTCTAACTTGTCAACACTGCTCCCTCCTATTCCTCTTCAACCTCTTCTAGCTTCTGCCACCTCACTGTTTTGTACACGCTGATTTGACTACCTGTAAGAGCTTCCTCTTGTTCCTTACGGCTCGCTTTTCTTTCAGGTCTCAGTTTAAATGTTATCTCAGAAAGGCCAGCCTTCTTAAATAAATCTCCTGTCTACCCTCCCCATTTTTCTCCATCATCACTCTTTATCAATTTCTTCCATGGCACTCAGTATATTTTTAAATAATATATTTATTGTTTCTTTCCTGTCTCCCCACTAAATAGTGAACTCTGTATGAGGGGAAGATGCTTTGTTCCCAGCAGGATACTCAGTGCCTAGTACCATGCTTGGCATGCGTGGTTAGTCAATAAGTGTCTGTTGTCAGTATCTAAGTAGTAGTGTACTACATTGTTTTTCACTTGTTTTTTTTTTTAATTAAATGTAAGTCAGTGAGTCACTTTATTTCTATGTCTTCTCAACTAGATTTTCTTTTTCTTTTCAGTACTGGGGGTTGTGAACCTAGTGGCGCTCTACCACTGAGCTACATCCCCAGCCCCTTTTACTTTTTTTTTTTTTTTACTAGGGAAGCTGGGCATGGTGGGACATGCCTGTAATCCCAGTACTTGGGAGGCTGAGACAGGAGGATCTCAGGTTTGAGGACAGCCTCAGCAACTTAGTGAGACCCTGTTTCAAATTAAAAAAAAAAAAAAAATGTTGGAGGTAGAACCCAAGGTTCCATCCCTTTTTACTTTTTGAGACAGGATCTTGCTAAATTGCCCTGGCTGGACTTGAGTTTATCTGCCTCAGCCTCCCAAAATGCTGGGATTAAGATGTGGGGCACTAGCCGGGCGTGGTGGCGCACGCTTGTAATCCCAGCATTCGGGAGGCTGAGACCGGAGGATCCGGGTTCGAGGCTAGCCTCAGCTACCTAGTGAGGCACTCCGCAACTTAGTGAGACTCGGTTTCAAAATAAAGAATAAAAAATAGGGCTGGGGGTGTAGCTCGGAGGTAGAATGCCCCTGAGTTCAATCCCCAGTACC
>PVLC010048568.1:0-10746 GCA_004027655.1 Graphiurus murinus
CATTGCATCTTGTTCATCTTTTATTTTCTTATTACTTCATAATATTGCAGTAGATACTCAATGAAGGTAGAGAATTGAATAAGTGAATGGGCAAGTTGATAGATTTATCAGTCAAACCTTAGCAAAGTACACAGTGGACTTGTGTTATAGGAAAGGAACTAGTAAAACTAGATATGACAGTAGAAAACAATGATTATAATAAATATATATGGTTTTATTGTGTACTAAGTACAACATTGACAGTTAAGATATTTAGAATATAAAATGTACTCTGTTCTGTGAATCTGAGATTCATATGAGAAATGTGGTATAATGAAGAAGACTGGGAAGTTTTCAAGTCAGATATTTTGGGGTTCAAATCTTGAATTCTACTTACTCTAATTCTGTGAACTCAGCACAATCATTTCAAATCTAAGAGCCTCAAGTTCTTCTTTTGGAAAATGAGAATGATTTCTAGTCCATCAAATACTAGGGTTGAATAAGTTCATTGTGAAAATGATCCATGCGAAGTAACTTCTTATCTCATTTCCCACTGATTATCTTCCAAATCTGAATTTTTAGGCCAAAAGGCATTTGCTCCAGAAGAATTTTCTCTGAAGCCTTCTGACAACACTACTTTTAGTAGAAAAGAGTACTTGGCAGACTGAGACAGGAGAGTCTCAAGTTCGAAACTAGCCTTAGCAACTTAGTGAGACTTTCAAGCAACCTCACAAGACCCTGTTTCAAAATGAAATAAATAAATAAATAAATAAATAAATAAATAAATAAAAGGGGGTGTAGTTCAGAGGCAAAATGCCCCTGGGTCCAGTCTCCAGTTCTACCAAATACCAGAGAGAGAGAGAGAGAGAGAGAGAGAGAGAGAGAGAGAGAGAGAGAGAGAAAGAGAAAGAAAGGGGGGGGGGTCCCAGTATCCCCTTCAAGGGCACACCTTCAATTATCTCACTTCCTTCCACAAGGCTTTACATCTTCAAAGTTCTACTGTCTCTTAATAGCACCATCACTTGGCACAAAGTCTTCAGTTTATGAGTCTCTGTGAGGCATTTAAGATCCAAACCCTAATAACAGTACATTGTTATCAGTGAGAGTCACTATGTTGTATAATAGATCTCTCAAACTCATTCCTTCCATCAAACTGAAATTTTCTACCCTTTCATGTAGTAGAAAATCTTCTACCCTTTCAGTGCCTGGCTTATTTCACTTAACATTAAGTTGGCAGTTTTGCATTTTTCAAAATTTCTTTCTTGGAATTGTCCGGGTTTACAGGATAATCCTCTGGAAATAGGGAGCCTGGGAAGGCTAACATACAGGTGCAGAGCAGGTGCACAGCAGGTGCAGATGGCTATTTGTGCCCTTCTGATTTTTGCTTACAAGAGTGATACCTTACCCTCTATAATGCTAATTGGCATTTATGGTTCAAGCATCTCTGTTGACAGAGGAATTGCAGAAATGCTATTACATAGCTGATTGTCATTGCTTTTTTAATTTCAGGAAGATTCTTTTTTCTACAAGTGGTCTTCCTGAATGGATAATTATCATGGGAAAAATGAAAGAGGAGAGGTCAGACTTTAAAAAAATATTAACATTATTCCTGTCCAAAATAAAATAAAACTGGCTTAATTGATAACTAACCTATGCTTGTATGCTAGCAAATGGCAGAAGGGTCAGGAATAAAATAGCAGGTAGCACTTAAGTAAATAGAAATATATTTCCTTGAGCAATTTCCAGGTTCGAAGGACAAATGAATTCAGCTACTCAAATAGTACTTTTATATTTTAAAGAATGCATGTCTTATGGTTTAAAATCCTTTTGAAGATATACATATAATATAAATATAAGGATTCCTGCCAGATACCAATGTTCATGAAACATTTCAAATACAACCTATATGAACCCAGATATACTTTGCATGTATATTTGAGTTCCTGTTCCTTTTCCAGAAATCTCTATATGCTGTGGATGGAATATTTATGCCCCCACCCCTCAAAGTTCGTACATGAAATCCTTACTTCCATGAGCCTTGGGAGGGAAGGGTCACAAGAGTGGAGTGAATGGGATCAATACCCCAGATGCAAGAATGTGGTTAACGATGAGGAAGTCAAGCCTCAACAGACTCCATGAGGAAGCCAACTCTCAACAGGCTCCAAGTCTGTAGGTGTTACAATCTTGAAATTTCCCACTTCCAAGGCTGTGAGAAATAAATTCATATTGATTATGAGTCATCTAGTCTATGATATTTTGTTATAACAGTCTTAATGGACTAAGGCATTATCTCACATAAAGACATACAATTATTTTCCAAGTCAGAAATATCAGATCAGATATAGCTCTTTACCATCTCATTGATCCAGTTGTTCACCAAGTCTGGTTAATTTCCTTTTTAAACATCTCTGTATTTCTAATGCCATTCTTTATCTGTAGAGATAAACGCTGAGATCAGGCACTAAGATACCCTCACTTGGACTATTGTAGTAGCCTCTGCTTTATGATCAGTTAGTTTCCCTCAACATCATTATTGTTTTTCTTTCTCTCTAAGCAATTGACATCCTGTATGTTAGCTGGATATATGGCTTGACAAAATAAAATTTGTACTTTCTGTCTTTCCCCTTCCTTTACCTTCTTCCTCCTCTTCTTCTTCTTCCTCCTCCTCTTCTTCTTCCTCCTCCTCCTCCTCTTCCTCTTTCTCATCCTCCTCCTTTTTATCCTCCTCTTCCTTTTTTTCCTTCTTTCCTTTCTGTTGGGGGTCTCAGCCCAGTGAGCCCCGGAGAGGCCTGGCCTAAGATGGCGCCTGGCAAGGTGCCAGAGGCGGCTGACTGCTGGATGACTGACAGGTGATAACCTTCCTGGAGGAGGGCTGTACCACCTCGGCGTGCATGCACCAGTACGTCAGAGCTCCTGGACAGATAGTGCATGCATAATAGAAATAGAGTAGGGCATGCAGTAACCTCGTGATCACGTCTATGATTGGCCCCAAGTTGCTCCCCCTCTGGCCCCACCTCCTACTGCATGGCTTGATAGCAGAGCCCTCCAGCGGGGAGAGAAGGAGAATAGGAAAGTGAGAGAGTGTGTCTGTGTGAGAGTGTGTACGAGAGAGTGAGTGTGAGAGAGCCGGGGGGAAAGGGAACAATAAAGAAGCTTGAACCAACAACCATTATTGTCGCCTCTCTCTCACTGGGCCCCCGCTGGCAGGGGTCAAGAGTGGGAGGCGATACCTTTCTTCCTCCCTCCCTCCTTTCTCTTTCTCTCTCTTCTTTCTTTCTTTCTTTCTTTCTTTCTTTCTTTCTTTCTTTCTTTCTTTCTTTCTTTCTTTCTTTCTTTCTTTCTTTCTTTCTTTCTTTCTTTCTTTCATTTTTTCTAGAATACAAATATGAGAGACAGAAATGGAACAACCATCTTAGACCATAACATAAATGTCCAGAGTTAAAGATGCTAAAACAACAATATAAGAAAAGTCTAAGTCCTTTTCAACTGAATAACCATTTGATAATCCTAAACTGAAAATGTTCCAAGTTCCTTCCATTTAAATTACTGCTGTGTTGGGTCTTCGTTTGCAGCTAAACTGAATCATAAAAATTAAAGACTGTTTTCTTTACTTCACTTTTATTTCTCTTTGGGATAGAGAAATGCTGCCTTAGACTACAGTTTCTAAAGTATAAATATTATCATAATGTTCTTGTTTTTAATGATTATCATTTACAGAAAAATCCAAAATTATTACCAAAGACACAAAAGTCCATCATAATTTAGTACTTACCTTCTTTGCCAGTCTAGTATATATTACAACAAACTCATACCCTACCCCTTAGCCACTCTGAACTACTTGCTTTCTAAACATTCTATGCATTTTATTTCTGTATACTCGTCATCTTTACAGCAAGATCATCCTATTGAAACCTAACTTAGATTCTGTCATGCTTCTTCTCACATCTGACTCAGAGTAAAAGTCAAAGCACTTGCAAAAGGCCCCTACCTGAAACCTAACCTGATTTAGGGCTCCCTTAATCTTCTTTAATGCTCTTGTTCACTCAGTTCCAGGTGCTGTTTAGTGTCTTTTGAACGTGTAAGGTAGGCTCTAGCTTCAGGAACTTTGCACTGATAGCTCTTTTCCCTAGAATGCTTTTTCTTAGTTATCTTCCCTCTCATGTCACCTATAAAGTTTGATTTTGATTTTCTTTGGCCAGCCTATCTAAAATTATGCTCTCTTCCCCTGAACCAACTCAAGCACTTCTTATTTTACTTATTTAATTTTTCCAGCATGTATCATTTTATTATACATTTTTTTTTTTGCTTTACTTGTATTATGATAACTCTCAACTCTACTAAATGTGAGCCTCATTATGGAAAGGATTCTCTTAAAGGATCTCTTTCTTTGTCCAGAGATGCTTCTTCAGAGTCTAGGAAAGTGTCTGCCTGCAGTAAATAGTCAAGGAATATGTATTAATGTTAGATATTTGTGATTAATTCCTGTCATTTATACCAAATAATAATAATTTCCATGACTGCATCTTTACCAAACAAAAATATATAAACACAGTGCCAGGATCTTTTTAGCTGTGGCAAAAAAATATACATGCAAATTGACTTAAATAAAAGGTAGAGACTCCATATATATAATTTTCTACAACTAAGAAGTAATCCAAGATTCAAGATTTCTCCATTTATATACATTTTGCTTATGTTAGAAACAGTTTTATACTGAATCAGGTTCACCTGGTAGTTGTAACACAACTACTCATCATATTCAAATTGCTGTGACTCTTTGCTCTTGTTCTCTAGGAGAGAGTACTAGATATGCTCATGTATAGAGAAATGAATAATATATATTTAATATATATGTTAAAAATATTTTCCTTCCCCAGAAGTAAAAATAAACCTATACCCTCATGCTGATTAGTAAACTTCAGTCTTAACACTATGTCTGGGGAAAAAAAGGGGAATACCATGATCTATATTTCCTACAGGTGTAGATGTCATAAAAACCAGAAAGAATTGGTATTGTGTGTGTGTGTGTGTGTGTGTGTGTGTGTGTGTGCGCGTGCATGTGTGTGTGTGTGTGTCTGTGTCTGTGTGTGTCTGTGTGTGTTACTGGGGATTGAACCTGGAGGCATTCTACCTCTGAGCTGTACTCCAAGTTCTGTTTAATTTTTTTTATTTTGAAATAGAGTCTCACTAAGTTGCTGAGGGCCTAAGTTTCAGAGACTGACCTCAAACCTGTGATCTTCCTGTCTCAACCTCTCAAGTACTGGGATTACAGGTGTGTACCAGCATGCCTGACAAGAATTGATATTCTTATAAAAAAGGAACAACGAAGAGTGTTTTAATGATCAACATTAATTAAGCAATCAATAGCACTCACTAAACATATAGGGATATTCAGTTCTATTGGTTAGATAAATGTTCACTGAATGCTGCTGGATCTCAAAAACTTATAAATATTCAATAGTTCTTGCAGAAATTTAACAAACAAATAATGTTAATATTTTACAATGATGCCTTTCAAAATAATCTCCAATTTTCTTTTATTCTCAGTTATTATCCTTTTGAAACTAGCATAGATTATTTTAATGTTGTGTTGCCATTTTCTGATTATTTTTCCTTAAGCGCACCACATCCCATCTCCAAATTAATCTTTAACTTTAAATTTTTATATTATAATTTTATCTTGTTCTGTCTTTAAAAAAGTAAACAATGGAATCTATTTGAAAGTCCTGTTTTCCCCTAAGCCCTGCATGGATTCTGAAAGCACCCTTTGTTCCAGTGATTCTTCACAGTGCAGTCTTCATAAAGGCCCTCCTTCCAGTACCATATTGGTCTTTGGTAGCATCAAATTTATATCCTCTCTCAATGACTTTCTCATCTCAAATCACCTAGAGAATCCATCTGGTATTTTGTTTTTTGGCCTTGAATCGTGAAATGATCAATCCATTCTTTTCAGTCACATTTGCAATTAACGGTAAATGCTGGGATTAAGTTAAATGAACCTGTTAAGATTTATATTGCCTATAAAAGAGGTTAAAACAAAATGATCTGGGTGTGGTCAAACACACCTGTAATTCCAGTACTTGGGAAGCTGAGACAGGAGGATCACAGATTCTGAGGACAGCCTCAGAAATATAGCAAGATTCTCAGTGACCTAGCAAGATCCTGTTTCAAAATAAAATATGAAAAGGTCTGGAGGGTGTAGCTCAGAGGTAGAATGCCCTTGTGTTCAATCCACAGTACCACTAAATATAAAATACATATGTGTGCATATGCATATTGTGTATTATGCATATGTGCATATATATACATACATATATGCATATAAAAATAACTTCTGAATTACCTTTTGCATAAGTACTCCATAAGGGCCTGGCACAGTTATGTATACCTCTAATCCCAATACTTGGGAGGCTGAGACAGGAGGATTGCCTCAACAACTTAACAAGACCCTCAGAAATTTAGCAAGACCCTTTTTCTTTTTTTTTAATGTGCTTTTATTGGTGCATTATCGTCTCACGTCATAATGTAAATCATGTTGACACTGACATACATGCACATAGCACTTGGTCCCCCCCCTACTCATTTCCTCCTTCCAATACAGAGGGACTGAGACTGATATTAGGATTTTCACATATATACAGACAAAGTTAATATTTTCAATAATGAACCTCAGTCTTCTCCCTCCCCTTCCCTTAGAACACTTCCCTGGCTCCACTGAGGACCCTGTTTCAAAATTTAAAAAAAATAAATAAATAAGGGCTGGGGCATAGCTCAGAGGTAGAATGCTCCTGGTTTCAATTTCCAATGCAAAAAAAAAAACTGCATAAGAAAATGTTTTACTTAAATAATCCATATTGCTATGCAAAGCATACATATCATTCAATATTAGAACACAGAATAGTAAAAATATTAATGTTTAGGACATAAAGGCATACCTCTGAATTCAGATGATGACTCCTATTTAAGTGATCTCATGAATACATTCCTTTAGGAATGGTTACTGGGTGGCCCTGGTAAAGATTAGAAACAAATATTTTGGAAGATAATAAGCAATGCTTAGCATGGAGTCAGGGATCAAAAAAATCTAAAAATCACAAATATTACTATAGTTATTATAATTAAGAGTCTATCAAGCTCTTCAGAATTTATTCAATAAAAAGCAAATTATAGTGGGTAGAGAAGCTTCTTTAGCAAAATACATTAAATCCCTATTACAGATGTCTTCCCATGACGAACTATGCAACTTATTCTCTAAGGATAAAATTATAACAGATATTTATTTATTTTGTGGCCCTAGGGATTGAAACAAGGGACATTCTGCCTCTGTGCTACACTCCCAGTACTATTTTATTTTAAAACAGGATCTGTCTCACTAAGTGGAAGAGGGCCTCAATAAGTTGCTGAAGTTTGCCATGAACCTGTGATCCTCGTTTCTCAGCCCCTCAAGTACTGGGGTTACAAGTGTGTGCCACCATGCCTGACAGATTATTTTATTTTGAATGAAAATACCATGGCTTTCACAAAGGAAAATACTACTACAGTATTTCAGAAGTCTTACAACATACATTTTGCCCTGAAGGCAATCCCTTCCTGAAATTTTTAGAGCATAGATCAGTGACAGAGCACAAAAACAATGAAACTCCCCACAGACTTCCATTATATGTGGAGAAAATTTAAGACTAAGAATACACCAAACACTAGTCATACTTTCTCATTCAAACAGTGATCCATCCTGAAAAAGGGTCTTAGTGTTTCAGCCTAGAGCTGTGAATAAAATAGTGATCTTTTCATGAGTAAGACTGGAAACAATTCCATCCATTTGGGAATAGTGTTGCTAATATATATCATCTGTCAGTTGGGCTCCCTTTGTATACCAGGCACTTGCCTGAGTCTTCATATATAGTGCCTATACCACGAATTACCGAGCCAACTCTCACCATTTCACACAAGGAACTGAGTCCTGGGATGTTCAAGTGAGTGTAGAGGTCTAGTAAGTAGCTGATGTTTGGCTAGGAATACGTGGTTACTTGTGATTGTGCTCTACTCTAGAATGTTAGAAAAATGGGAAAAGTAGCCAAACCTCCTTGGTGACAAATAGGTAGGTCAAGATGTTTGGACAAGCTATCAAGCCAGGCCACATTTTTTACATATTGTTTATTTATTTTATATAATCTGTGCATAGATTTTTCTTTGAAATTCCTGTGTTCTACAAAGATATTTTTTATATTTGAAATTAGGCTGTTTTGCCTTACACCAAATTTAAGATTAAGATAAATTATTTGCCCACCTGACCAAATGTTCTAACCTAAATTTTTATTTATTTATTTATTTATTTTATTTATTTATTTATTTTTTTTTTTTGCGGTCCTGGGGATTGAACTCAGGGACATTCTACCTCCAAGCTACACCCTCCCAGCCCTATTTTTTATTCTTTATTTTGAAACTGAGTCTAAGTTGCGGAGTGCCTCAGTAGGTAGTTGAGGCTGGCCGCAAACCCGGATCCTCTGGTCTCAGCCTCCCAAATGCTAGGGTTACAAGCGTGCGCCACCATGCCCAGCTCTAACCTAAAATTTTTAAAAAGAAATTATTAACTGATATGGCAGGGTGTGAGGGCATATAACTATATCCCAGTACATGAGAGGCTGACACAGGAAGACTGCAGGTTTTAGGACAGCCTCAGCAACTTAGCAAGGCCCACAGCCTTGAGACTCTGTTTCAAAATTAAAAAATATATATAGAGAGGACTAGGAGTGTAGCTCAGCAGGAATAGAAAGCACTGGGTACAATCCCCAGGACCACACACACACTCTCTTTCTCTATCTCTCTCTCTCTCTCTCTCTCTCTCTCTCTCTCTCTCTCTCTCTCACACACACACACACACACACACACACACACACATTATTTACTGATGTATAAAAACATATAAGTTGTACATGTTAATGGAGTACAATATCTAAACTAATTTTTTATATATGATTTGCCCATGAGATGTGGTGTGTGTGTGTGTGTGTGTGTGTTTGTGTGTGCGTGTGTGTGTGTGTGTGTGTGTGTGTATGTGTGTGATGTATCTGTGTGTCTGTGTTCTGGTTTGGTACAAAAACAGGTGACTATGGTGTGGTAGGATGGCATGTCAGGAATAATTAATCAAGATGGTTTATTTCTAGTGGAACCAGTTTGTTCAAAGGAAGTTATGAACAAACAATTAAGGAAAAAGGAAGACTATGTAAAAAACATAGGATTGGCATCACAAAGGAATAGGACATGATAACAACAAAACCAAACAAATTCAACATAGGCATAAGTGGGAAGAAGTAAAGGTCTTTTATTTCTTTTTTTCCCTCTCCTCATACTGCTAATAAGCTATTAGTTTCTGTTCAAATTCAACACTCCCTCAAAAAACAAATAGTATTTTTCACAGTTGCTCTTTATTCTTCTTTTTCCATTAAAATAACACACATTCCTTGAATGTCTTTTTTTTTTTTTAGCTTCCTGGAATCAAGACCAAGGGTTGACATTTACAGCTATAAGTGATCCAAGTGCTACATTACCATCTATTTATTAAAGATGATCTTTTATGTACAGTGCAGCTAGGACATTTGGCCTAATTTACTATACTAACATTTCCAATTTGGCTCTGAGTAGGGAGTTGTGCCAACAGCGCTCTGTCCTATGGTGAAATAGTGCCTAATCAGTATTTATGAATAGGGTTTTAGAAGTCACTAAAGAGCACAGGAAGAGACTTTACCTTCTTAAAGCACAAATATTGCTGAGCTCTGGGAATCCATAAGACACATTAGGATGGAATAGCTTTCTTTTTTCTTTTTTTTTAAATTGCAGTTAAAAATGTGTAATGTAATACTGTCAGTAATTTAAATGGAGTGTACCTCTTTCTTTCAGACATTAATGCTATTTGTTAAACTTTGTAATTACTATGCAAATGAAGTGCTGTTACTTAAAAAATGGCAGTGCCAAGAGTACAACAGAGAAAAACAGTTTGAAATTCAAACTAATACTGAATAACCTTCAAGCCTTGTGGAATTCAAATATTAAATTTTCCCCCTCCCTTTCAAAGCAGCATTTGGGTGAAAGCAAAGAGAACTTGTCTTTGTTCTTAATATGTTGATAGCAAAAGGCTTAGAGCCAGAGATTTGAAAGCTTCTGAGACATACTAGCTCCCTAGTCTTCACAACAGGTGGCTGATATTTTTATCCCTCTTTTGGAAATGAAAAAATATAGAGTCCCAGAGATGCTTAACTCATGTGCTCGGGTCAGTTAAACATACCAGTGCCAGTCAGGGAAGAATCGAGTATGCCTAAACTCAGGGCTGCCATGAGGATCCCCAGATAGCAATCGCTTGAAGGGAACAGAATTTATGGCTCAAATTATGATTTCATAATATTAAACACTGATGGAATCAGTGCAATCTACTTTAATCTCTTGCCAGGTAGCTATTTTGGAAGGAAATGAGCAAGTTTAGTTTCCTGAGAATTAGCCCCTGATAGGATAATGCCTGTAAGCTGTTGAGCTCCCCATACATGAAGAAAAGAGGCATTATGAGAGAGAGAGAGAGAGAGAGAGAGAGAGAGAGAGAGAGAGAGAGAGAGAGAGAGAGAGAGACAGGAAGATCACAAGTTTAAGGACAGGCTTGGCAATGTAGTGAGACTCTCAGCAACCTAGTGAAACCATGCTTCAAAACAAAAAAATAAAAAGGGCTGAGGGCGAGGGGTGTAGCTCTGAGGTTCAATCCCCAGTAATACACACACACAC
>PVLC010048569.1:0-11394 GCA_004027655.1 Graphiurus murinus
CTAAAGTTGTTCAGCTCATACCTATTATCTCTTTCAATACAAAATGCCATAGTAATATTTACTCTTTTTGTAAAACAGTACATTTGTTATAAAAGATTAAAAATACAAGTATAAAGAACATATTTTATTAGATGGTAATACATGTTAGCTTTTATCTTTTGACATGATACTGTAAACATTTTTATGAAATTAAATCTTCTTTGGAAATTTGATTATATTGGCTGTGAACTATAATCCAGTCATATTTATGGGCCATAATTATTTTAATTACTATTGTATAATATTTGTTTCCATGTTTTTCTATTATAAATAAAACTATTACATAGCCAAATCCATAAAACTTTTCTGCAGCATTGATTATTGCTTTGGAATGAATAAAAATGGAATCACCGGCTACAAGAGGTAATTCGTTTTAAAGCTCTTGATACATCTTGCTAAATTCCTTGCCAACAAAGGTACATTAGCCTTTACTCTTACTTAAAAAATCTAAAAGAGATTGTCCCCCCTCTTCTTTACTATAACTGGTATCATCTATGAACAAAATTTTTAAGAACTTAAACAATGTTTTTTAAAATAGAAATTTGAAGTGGATTTGCCCTTTACATACTGGGTGAATTAATTTGTACCATGACAATTACTGCAGTAACTGATGCCTATTTTATTTTATTTTTGTGGTACTGGAGATTGCACTCAGGGGCATTCTACCTCTGAGGTTCACCCCCAGCTCTATTTTTTTTTATTTGAAATAGGCTAGGGTCTCACTAAATTACTGCACGCTGGCCTGAAACCTCTGATCCTCCTGTCTCAGTGTCCCAAGTACTAGGATTACAGATATGCACCAGCACTGGCTACTGATGCTTATTTTAAATGCAGGGCTATTTATCAAGGATTTAAATGCCATTAACGAGTGTATAGTTTAACTATAGTACATCCATACCATGGCGTACTACATAAACAATAAAAGGATTGAAAGATATCTGCATGTTCTAATGTGTAGAATATTGATGGGCTATTACTATTTGAAAAAAGAAAAGCTATAGGTAGAAAATATGTATACCATTATCTGTGTTTCCTTTTAGAAACTACACATTTAAAAAATATTGGTACATTATAATTATACACAGTAGTGGTATTCCTTGTGATATATTCATGCGTGCACATGCCATGAATTGGTCCAGCCCCCATACTTCCCCTTCCACTCCCTCCCCCTCCCCCAATTCCCTGTGTCTACTATATCAGTCTCTCTTCTATTTTCATGAGATTCTTTTTCCTTTCTTTTTTCTCTCTAGCTCCCACATATGAGACAGAACATAAGACCCCTGACTTTTGGGGTCTGGTTCTTCTCAGCATGATGTTCTCCAGTTCCACCCATTTTCCTGAAAATGACACAATTTCAAAACTATACATGGTTTTCACATAATATATGTATATGTGCATAAATGTTTGAATGGTTATAGAAATATAACATGTTTTAAGAGAGAAATACTATACTACTTTTAACCTAGAAGGAGTGAATTCATTGGAGATATTCTTGAGATGGAAACTTCCATTTGAGCTTCAATGAGCATATGCTGCTTTTACAAGGATGCCCCAGAAAAAGTAGATACAATACTCTTTCAGAATTAATAGACACTTTTAATATTTACTAAGAAAATTGTATTTTACATATTTTTGAAGTCATGAAAGAAAAACTGAAATGGATGGAAGAGAATATTATGTTTTACATCTATGTTTAAGATCTTTAAGATTCACCTAGTAAATTTAGTAATAAAATGTCATGATAATAATTTTATTTGATATTAAAATAATGTTACTTTGTATTTTTTAATTTTTTTAATATAGAGGCAGGGAGAAGCAAAAACAGTCAAGGAAAAGATTCTTTTTTTTTTTTTTTTTGCATATACTCCATCAAAGGATGGAGATCAAGACTTTTAAAAAATTGGAAGTTTGATGTGCTCCAATTTTCCTTTCTTCCAACTAGCTTCCAAATATTTAATAAAAGTGTAACTTGAGGACTTATTAAACAGACTCAACATGTGAGAATGGGAAGCATGCCTAGGAAACAGGCAAGCAGCCTCCTCCTTCGTTTACCTGATAACTCTCTCTGAATGACAGACTATAACGAATCATGACTACAAAATATCAGTCGTTTTTCTTCCTCAATAGAGATTTTGGAGTCACTACTAGATGGTTTACATGGTAACATGAAATAAATGTTAGTGGTGACCATTTCCCTATATCAAGAGTAGAAATTATCCTCTGAATCCATACATATTAACTCTATTGCATTCAACTACCTTATCCTATCCTCTGAGTTCAGATACCTTTTCCTTACACAGGCTGCATGCAATTACCCACTTATTCTATTGCCTTCTTTGTTTTGATAAGTCCAGAAATGAACTCTTTATTTCTCTAAACCCATTTTCTGCCTATTTCTACAGAGGCTTACAGTCTTTTTAATTATTCTGGGTAAAAATATTAGCATTATCTTCTACTCATTTTGGCCCAATAGTGGGTCAGGTACTCTGGAGAAGTCATAAAAGCCACATAAATCATAAATTCCAAAAGTTAGATTGTAACCCCAGTACTTGGGAGGCTGAGCCAGGAGGATTGCAGGTTTGAGGCCAACCTCAGTAACTTAGTGTGACCCCATTTCAAAATAAACATAGGGCTGGGGATATAGCTCAGAAGTAGAATGCCCCTGGGTTCAATACCCAGTAGAACACACACACACACACACACACACACACACACACACACACACACACACACTCATTCCCTTGTATTAGCTCGTAGTGGTAAAAAAAATGTAAATTGGTGTGTAATTGGTGAGCTGTGATTTCACTGTCCCCAGTCACCAATTCTTCTACTTAATATATTCATGGTAATCCTCACACCTACTTAATATATTCATAAAATTTCTAGTACACACTTAAAGTATTTGTAACATTTGCTCATTTTCAGTCCCACAGTGGTCACAAAAATTATTACAAATAGATAAGGTGGAAAAGAAACCCAAGGCCAGAGTATGTACTCATCTTTCAATAGTGTTAGTATCTAGTAAGGGACAGAGACTATAAGAATGAACTTTGACCTCTTAAACATCTAATATACTTCACACACAATAAGGTTTTATGGGGTTATATATTTTTGAATTAAATAGTTTCTTCTAAAAATAAATGTGATCAATACAGGATGAACTGCCAATCAAAATTTTTTTCTTATAAAAAGTCAAGTGTTATCACAGGGTTGGTATGTGTGGGAATAATTACTTTTACCCAGTTACTAGCTATATAAATTTGTTCATCTTTGTGGAGAATGATTTGAGAATTTTGACCAAAATTTTACTACATAAATCTTGTGATCCACCAATTCAACTTATTAAAATTTATCTCACAGATAAACGTACTTATATACAAAAAAGAATACACACAGATAATGTTTACTCTATTGTGTTGTGTTTGTTCTTTTGTGTTGTTTTGCTCATTTTTTTTGTATAGTAGTGGGGATTGAACCCAGGGACATTCTACCTTTGAGCTCCACTCCCAGTCCTTTTAGTTTTGAAACAGTTCTCACTAAATTACTACACGCTGGCCTCAAACCTCCAATCTTCCTCTCTCAGCCTTCCAAGTACTGGAATTACAAGTGTGCACACTACACTCAGTTGTTACATTATTTTTTAAAAGCAAATTAAAAATAAACTATATATCCATTAAAGGACTAAGTAAACAACTGATATTACTTCTACCTATATGCAATATAACATGAATATTATTATATCATTGATACAAGCCAAAATATGGTAAATGTACTGTACTGATATAGAAAAATAAACTAAGATATAGAACAGTAACTTCAGAATAATATTGTGCCTTATTGTCTAAAAGTAAGAAAGTTTCCTGAAAGAATCCACAAGAAACAGTTGATAGGCATTAACCAAGGATCTAGATGAAGATCTACATTTCATTGTAAACTCACTGTTTAAATTTTTATTCAGTCTTATTGTCTTCTTTTTCATAATTAAAAAGTTAATAATAAAGACATCAAGTCATACTATTATAAAGATAGGAGGGGGATTTGTGCTCATTAGCTCAGAGAGGAGAAACAACACGTGCTTTACACAAGGAAGCACAACTATTTGATGCTAGAACTGGAGTGAGGACCAGGTCCTCTGACTTCAAGATTCTTACCCAAGTTTCTTAAGGAATATGCATACTAGCTACCATTTATTGAGCTTCTACTATATGCAAGGCATTATACTAGGCATTCATAGGAAGTATCTCTGATTCCTTCAAGAACCTTTTAAAGTAGGGATTCAAAGTGTTGTTCTACTAACATTTCAGGACCTTTTTACATCATTGAGTAAATTCTCTTTAAAGTAAGTAATTTGGAGTATTAGGGACTTTACATACATTATCTTCATTATAACTATTTCTTTACAAAGTAAACATTATCATTTCTATTTATAGATAAGAAAACCAAATCCTGCTAAAAATATCACAACTGGTAATGTGTTGAACCTGGGATTTCAACTCAAAATTTCTCAACTCCTAAATTCCTCTTGATGTTTCTCCATCCATATTCTACTCCTTAAGACCATGTCCATCCTGGAAGAACTTAAAGTGTTGCTTGTTTGCTACAATAACTTGTGAGTTGACTATTACCAAACACTCAGCAGTATGTTCTTTCGTGTTCCATATATTTTCTTCTCTCTGATTCCTGATCCAAAATCTTGTCACCAGCATTGCCTGCCTACATGTAAAACCGTGGCTTGCTACAGAACAATAAATCCAAAAAACATTTAGGGTATAAATTAAATTCTGCATGTCCATAGCTATTTCTCTTCTTTTGGAAGGTGTTGCAAAAATCACAAAATGAAAGTTTTAATGTTACAAACTAATTACTGTACATCTGCCACAATAATTACTATATTCAGCAATTTACAATTACAATCCAATTCCTGTATAATTGGGCTTCACACAGCTCCAAGTGATAACTATTTTAGTTTCAAGACTTAAAATTCAACTCAACAATTTGGTTCATCATTTATGTTATGAAAATGCATAGCTCCAACTGCATATACTAATAAAATGACAATAGAAGCCAAGGTTTCAGCTTCTTGAACCTACATTTTTCTGCTTTCCACATTTGGTCATAGAATCATGTTATATAATTTAACCTAATTTCCATATGAATATTCAAACAATAAAAATATTTCTAGGTATGGTTAAATTTCTGTTCTGCCCAGCGTATAACTCTTATTCAAGGCAGGATATACATAATGAATTTCTCATAAAAGTCATGTAATATTAATAGTTTATCTCCTTCAAACCTTTGCAATATTGTTGTTACACATTTTGCTTTGTTATATAAATTTTAAACCCCATACTGTGTTGTTTTTATTTTAGGTTTAGACTTAATTACTTTTAACAAGATTCAAATAAATCTTATAAAAACATATATAGTTACCATATCTGATGTTTTTCATTTTTTTGTGTATATCCATATTTTTAATCCAGATCATTTACATTTTACTTGAAGACTTTCATTTAATGTTTCTTACAGTGCAAGTCTGTTGGTGGTGAATTATTTTTAGATTTTATGTCTGAAGAAGTCAATATTTTATCTCATGTGTGGAGGTCAGTATTGAACCTAGGGGACTTCTATTTCTGTGCTACATCCCTAGCCTTATTTGTTTAATTAATTAATTTATTTATTTATTCATTCATTCATTTATTCATTCATTTAGTGATGTTGGGGATTGAACCCAGAGACATTCTGCCTCTGAGTTACACCTCTCTCCAGCCTTTTTTTTTTTTCTACTTTTGTTTAGAAACAGGGCCTCAATACCTGAGACTGTCCTCTAACCTGTGATCCTCCTGTCTCAACCTCCAAAGCACTGGGATTATAGGTGTCTGCCACCACTCCCAGCTTATCTCATTTTTAAATGACATTTTCCAAGTGCAGAAATTTAGGTTGAGTATTTTTTTTCCATTACTTTGAAGATGTCATTCCAATATCTTCTTATGCATTATTTCTGAAGAGAAGTCTGCTGTGTGTCTTACCTTTATTCCTCTGTGTATGTAATTTGTCTTTTTATCTCTGCTCAATTTTAAGATTTTTCTCCTTATCACTAGTTTTGATCAATTGAATCATGGATTGTCTTTATATGGTTGTATTTATGTTTTTCATGCTTGGAGCTCATTGAGCTTCTTGGATTGATCAGTTAGTAGTTTCCATCAACTTTGAGAATTTGAGTCTTATTTCTTCAGTTATTTGTTTGTTTCTTCTACCTCCTCTCACTCTTATCTAAGGATTGCAATAACGCATATATTAGGCAACTTCAAATGTTTCACAAATCAATGATACCCTGTTTAAGTTTTTTACATTTCTTTTCACTGTATTTTATTTTGAATAGTTTCTGTTGCTATGTCCAAGTTCATTTATGAGAGGCTGTCAGGCTGGAAGTGTCGCTTAATTGTAGCACTCTGGCCTAGCATGCATGAGGCTCAGGTTTCATTCCAGAACTAGACACACACACACACACACACACACACACACACACACACACACACACACACACATAAACTTTAAGAAGAGGCTATCAGCAGGCTTGCTAGAGTATTCACATGTGTGCTATGGTGTAGCATAAGAGTTTACGACTTATGCTCTGAAATTTAGGAACCTTGATTCAAATCTCAGTAATGCCTCCACTCCTCTCTGGAAAGCATAAACTCTTGAGCAGGTATTTTATCTCCCAATGTCTCTATTTACATATATCTAAAGTAGATATGATGAGACTACCTTACTCATAACGTAGATATGATGAGACTAAGGTTACTGTGAAGACAACATGAGCCAATGCCTGCAAAGTTCTTAGTGCCAATCACATAATAAATATGAACTATTATTGATGACAGGATCCTGTTTCCTTTATTCACCATCACTTCCTCATTCAAAAAGATCCACTATAAATCAAATATTTAATATGGCTTCTACTTTTTCATAATCAAAGAGTTAATCACAAACAATATTCTCTAAGAAAATCATCCATACATGATCAGTTATCTGCTCCATTTCGCTCTACTCTCAAGGGCTCATCATAAGACATCGATAGATATTTGTCAAGTGAATGACTGAGCAGAATTTTAAGACATAAAAGTTTATAATATATTTTTATTGATGCATTGTAATAGTGAAGTTCAAAGTAATACAAAGATCCAGGCACAGAGATTCCCTCCAGACGCCACCCCACCCTCCCATCTTCCATGTTAGTGAGATTGGTAGTGATGCCTCCATAGGTGGGCATAGCATTATTTGAACTGTTTCCTTCATCAAGCCTTGTTTTTCTCCTCCACACCTCCCTCCTCCAATCTCCTTCTACTATTATGCTGATCTCTCTCATTTATCTAAAGTCCTTTTCATTTCCTATTTTCTCCCTGGCTTTCACATATGAGAGAAAACATACAACCCTTGACTTTCTGAAACTGATCTCACTTAGCATAATATTCTCTAATTTCCTCTAGTTTCCTACAAATAACATATTTTTTTCTTCTTTATGGCTGAGTAAAATTCCAATGGGTATATATCACATTTCTTTATCCATTCATCTGTTGACAGACACTTAGGTTGGTTCCATAATTTGGCCATTGTGAATTTTGCTGCTATAAACATGGATATGCATCTATAACAATAGCATTTTTACCTCAGTTCTTTTGGAAAGATATGCAGGAGTGGTACACCTGGGTCATATGGTGGTTTCATTCCTAGTCCTTTGAGGAAACTCCATACTGATCTCCATAGTGATTGTGCTAATTTGCACTCCTACCAATAGTGTATAAGGGTTTCTATTTCCTCACAACCTCATCAGCATTTATTATATTGTTGATTATTGTCATTCTAATCGAAATTAGATGGAATTTCAGTGTAGTTTTGATTTGCATTTTCCTGACTGCTAGTGATGTTGAAGTTTTTCGTGTATCTATTGGCAATCTGTATTTCTTCTTTTAAGAAATGTCTACTCAGTTCAGTTGCCCATTTTTACTTGTTTTTTGGTGTTAAGTTTTTTTAATTTCTTTGTATATTTTAGATTATTAGTCCTCTATTAGAGGAGTAGCTGGTAAAGATTTTTTCCCATCCTGTAGGCTTGCCCTTTAGACTCATGATTGCTTCCTCTGTTGTACAGAAGCTTTTTAATTTGATGCTGTCCCATTTACTTATTCTCAGTTTTATTTACTGAGCTTTGAGCTTCTTATTAAGGTAGTCTCTACCAGTACCTATATGTTGGAGAGTTGAGGCTATGTTTTCTTCTAGTAATTACAAAGTTTCTAGTCTAATTTCTTGGTCTTTGAGGCATATTGAGTTGACTCTTGTGGAGGGTGAGATATTGGGATCTAATTCCATTCTACATATGGGTATCCAATTTTCCCAGCACAATGTGTTGAAAAGGCTGTCTTTTCTCCAGTATGTTTTTCGCTCCTGTCTCAAAAATCAACTGACTCCAAGTGTGAGGATTTGTCTCTGCACATTCTATACTATTTCATTAGTATATGTGTCTGTTTTCATGCCAATGCCATGCTTTTTTTTGTGTGTGTGTGGTACTGGGAATTGAACTCAGGGGCATTCTACCTCTGAGCTATACCCCTAGCCCTATTTTTTTTTATTCTTTATTTTGAAACAGGGTCTCACTAAGTTGTGAAGTGCCTCACTAGGTAGCTGAGGCTGGCCACGAACCCGGATCCTCCTGTCTCAGCCTCCCAAATGCTGAGATTACAAGCATGTGCCACCACACCTGGCTTGCTTTTTATTTTTTAATTGTAGCTCTGTAGTATAATTTGGAATCAGGTATTATGATGCCTCTATCATAGTACTCAGAATTACTTTGGCTGTTCTGGGACTTTTGCTTTTACTAGGACTGTTTTTTTTTTCTAAGTATGTGAAGAATGACATTGGTATTTTGATAGGGATTATATTGAATCTGTAGATCACTTTTAGTAGTATGACCATTTTGACAATATTTATTCTGTCCATTTAGGAACATAGAAGATCTTTACATTTTCTAAGTTCTTCCTCAATTTCCTTATTTAGTTTTTTGTAATTTTTATTATAGAGGTTCTTTGCCTCCTTGGTTAGATTATCCCTAAGTATTTTTGAGGTTATTGAGAATCTGTTTTGAAGAACTGAAAATAGTTCAGAATGGCTGAATCACAGAATGTGAGAGAGGAAATAGAAGGAAACAAAGTAATTAATGTAAAAAAATCAGAAAAATATAAATTTGTAAAAGCCATGTGAATAACAATCCTGCCATACAGAAATAACTCCTGATAATCTATCACTTTATTTCGTTTTTCATATATATGTAGATATAGATAGAGATATAGATAGATAAATATTATATATGTAGATATATATCTTTTCACTGATTATAAATGTCTTGATGACAGAGAAAAGTACACTATTAATTTTTGTATTTTTCTTAGCAAATGACCAGCTTTTAATATATAATACAGACCCACTCCAATGATAATGGCTAATGCTCACATGGTGCTCTTCACATGCCAGGCACTGTATTAAGTCGTAACTTCCACAGAAACCATATGAGGTCAATACTATACTCCTTTCACATATGAGGAAATTATGACTCAGAGAAGTTAAGTAACTTACCCAGAATAACACAGCTAGTAAGTAATAGAGCTGCAACTGGAATAGTCCTAATCGCTGTACTATCCTACCTCTCAGAGTATTGTCCACTTGAATCAGAATCTCTACCAATGTCTAAGAACCATTATTCTAGTCAAACTACTTATTCAAGAGACAGAAACTGAGACCCATAAATAGAAAGTGTCTTGTCCAAGGTCATACAATTTGGTATTCATTGAACCAATAAAGACATAAATAACAAACACAGTGCCAGCTGTGGTGGTGCACATCTGTAATCCCAGTTTTTGGGAAGGATTGCAGGTTCAAGGATAGTCTCAGCAACTTAAAGAGACTCTCAGCAAGACCACAAAAAAATAATAATAAAAAGGGCTGGGTGTGTAGCTTGGAGGTAGAATGCCCCTGGGTTGAATCTCTAGTACCACAAATAATAATAATAATAATAATGGTAGCAAAGATGTATAGAGTAAAAAATGTATGCCTTGTATGGATAGACTCTGGATCTTCAGAGAGAAATAAGAACTAATGAGAGCCAGAGATCTAATTTTCCTCCTAGTACCTATCTGTATCTGCACCAGCATCTTTGTAAACACAAAATCTAAGGCTGTGACTCATCATTACCTCAGCAAGCACTTTGGGCACACTCAACGTCAAAGCTCACAGCTCCTTCTTGCTGCTGCTTTGAAGACTGCAGCAACTTTATGCAGGAGAATCATCTCCATCAACACAGAGTCTGGTGGCCATTTGCCAGAGCACAGCATCTAAGTCCAGGCTGCTTCAGACACAGAAGATTATTTTGCCTCCACTGCATTTTTTGTGGCAACTGTGTCAGAATATTTCAGGTGCTTTGTAGTTCAAAACAAGCTTTTCCCTAGGGGCAAAACTGTGTGGCAGATTCAAGCTTTGATGGCCAATCCCTTTTCAACCTTTACCATGTGGGTCAACCTACTCCCCAGCTTGATCTTTCTGTCTTGCTTTGGAAGCAGTAAATTTGCAACAAATCCTATACCTACCCTGTTCTCTCTAATTTGCCTAACTGCCAAGCCCTGGGGCATAGCAGAAGGAGAACACATGTTCCTTCTTTGGATGGTATTGTAGCATCAGACACTGGAAAGCTCTACAATGAAATGGAGGATTTTGTTAATGCTTTGGTTTTAACTTGGTGGTTTTCCGTGGGAGTTAGATGGGGTGGCAGACTTTGAGATTGGACATTTAATCATATCCACATGGATACATTTATGACTATTACATTCTCCACTATTATTGTCAGTTCTGCTTGTGGTGTTCCCTTTTATGGTCTTGTTGGTTAAATGATTATTCTTACATGAGGCTGGTACAGCCACCTTTATGATACGGAATGCTATGTTAATGAAATACTCTCCTTGAGATTCATGAACCATTTAAGGGATGGTTTTCAGCTCTTCTAAAGACTGACAGATAAACCATTTTGAGCATGGCTTGGATCCATCAGAATCAAGCTGGGAAGACTTCATTTATATCTATCTAGAGGTTTATCCCCTCAGATTCCCTACCACTTCTCAGATTATCTCTTCTATTTCTTTCCTGACATTTTAGGCTAATAGACTAAGAAGCAACACTATCTCGGAAGATAGAAGTCTTGTCTACATAAATCAGGTCAAGAAAACATAAAATAGCAAAACAACCCTGAAAGTAATGGGAAAATTTGACTGCCTTCCAGCATCTCTGCCAGATATCACCAAACCAATGTCTACCTCT
>PVLC010048570.1:0-10699 GCA_004027655.1 Graphiurus murinus
AAAAAAAAAAAAAAAAAGGACTGGGGCCAGGCGTGGTGGTGCACCCTTGTAATCCCAGCATTCGGGAGGCTGAGACTGGAGGATCCGGGTTCGCTGCCAGCCTCAGCTACCTAGTGAGGCACTCCGTAACTTAGTGAGACTCGGTTTCAAAATAAAGAATAAAAAATAGGGCTGGGGGTATAGCTCAGAGGTAGAATGCCCCTGAGTTCAATCCCCAGTATCGCAAAAAAAAAAGGACTGGGGTGCAGCTTGGAAGTAGAATGCCCCTGGGGTTCGATCCCCAGGACCGCAAAAAAACTCCTAAAAACTGGGTGTGGTGGCTCATGGCCCTACTTGGGAGGCTGAGATAGGAGGATCACAGGTTCAAGGACAGTCTCAGCAAATAGTGAGACTCTCATCAACCTAGTGAGACCCTGTTTCCAAATACAAAATAAAATTAAGCTGAGGGTGTAGCTTGAAGGTAGAATGTCTCTGTGTTCCATCCCCAGTACCCCCCCCCCAAAAAAAAATACAACTGAAAAGCCAGGGGTGATGGCACAGGCCTGTAATCCCAGGATTTAGGAAGCTGAGGCAGGAGGATCACAGGTTTGAGACCAGCCTCAGCAATTTAGTGAAACCCTGTTTCCAAATAAAATAAAAAAAGGCTGGGGGTGTAGTTCAGAGGTAGAAGAATGACCCTGGGTTCTGATCCCAGTGACGACAACAACAACAAAAACACAAATTAAAAAAAAAAGGGCTGGAGGTGTAACTCAGAGGCAGAAGGCATTGTATTCAATCCCTGGTACTGTTAAAAAAGGAGGAGGAGGAGGAAGAGGAGGAGGAGGAGGAGGAGGAGGAGGAGGAAGAAAAAGAAGAAGAGGAGCAGACTCCCAGACATCCCCTTACCAGGCTGCAGAGAGGGAACCGAGACAGGAGCGACTCGTCGAGGGCTCCCCAGGGGCGCAGCTGCCGTGTCCCCGGCACTGGGTGGGAAGTCAAAGGCAGGAGACGAGTTTGGATCCTTGAGTTGGACAGTCACTCCGCCTCCAAGGACCCGAGTTTTCCCTGTGAAAGAGAAGACACAGGGGTCCCTCTGGCCTAGGGTTCCGGGTCCTGGGGATCCTTTAAACTGAATGGCGCTGAGCACCTCGGAGTGGGGCGTGAGCGCTCTACCCCAGGCTATGGGGTGTCGGGGAAGGAAGCCCCGGCCCCGGTGTGCACCCCGCCCAGGTGGCTCTCTCCAGCTCAGTCAGAGAGGTGGGGAGCCTAGCTCAGCCCATGAGCTGTGGCCAGTCTCTCTCTCTCTCTTTTTTTTTTTTGCAGTACTGTGAGCTGAACCCCAGGGCATTCTACCTCCTAGCTCCACCCCCAATCCTATTTTTTATTCTTTCTTTGAAACAGGGTCTCACTAAGTTGCGGAGGGCCTCACTAAGTAGCTGAGGCTGGCTGCAAACCCAGATCCCCCTGTCTCAGCCTCCCAAGTCCTGGGATTACCAGCGTGCCCCACCACACCCGGCTGCAGTGGCTCTCTTAAAGGCACCTAGCAGCCAAGAAAACCAGCCTAGCAACCTGGATGACCAGGACTTCCCTAAGCCCTCCGTGGCCATGCTGTGACCCCAGGGCCTGGGCACTCTTGCCCAAGGGCGGTTCTGCACCAAGCTCTCCTTCACCTGGTCTAGCCCGGCTTTCCAAGAGGCTCCCACGCCTAGCTTCCCCGGCTGACAGACAGGATGGCCCTGCCGCTGCCCCCAGGAAGAAGCCACTTCCCTGACCTGACCCCCTCCAGCAACCCTGGTGAGTGCCGACACTCGGGGCTTCTGGCACCCAGGATGGCAGGGTGTGGTAGAAAGATGCCTGTCTCTCTCCTGAGGGCCAGAAGCCATGGCCCTTGGTTCTGGCTTTGCTGTGGGACCTTGAGCAAGTCATTCTACCTCTCTGAGCCTTGAGTCCCCCATCTGGGAAAATGAGGAGCTGGAATTCCCACGTCTGCTTTCCTCTTTTATGGCCCCCCTCCCCCGTCGCACCCCTCCTTGTCTTGAAAGATGTTTGCCTGCCAAGTCGTACCTGTTGCATAAGAAGCCCTTAATTGATTTCCTCCTTCTGTGTTAATTGTGGCCCTGCAGCAGCCAAGCGGTGTGTTCTGTCTGCAGGAGCGAGCTGCGGTGGCTGATGTAGGTTTTGCCAAAAGCAAAGAAATGGGGCTTTTTGGGCTGTCTGTGAAGCCTTATCTACAGTCAATATTTGATTTTCATTTGACCTTTAGAAATCGGAGAAAGGTCGCATTGGGAAGTAATTTCCAGGGAATGGGGACCCCAGGTGAACCCCTAGATATCGCTTGTATAGGATTTGGTGGGACACCAGGCGGAAATACAACCTCAATACCCGAAGCTTAATTTTGGTCTCTACAAGGCTGCCTCAAACTGAAGATTGGTTCTCTTATTTTTTTATTTTTGCGGTACTGGGGATGAAATCTGGGGGCATTCTACCTCCAGCCTTTTTTTTTTTTTATCATTTGTTTTAAAACAGGGTCTCACTAAGTTGCAGAGGGCTCCACTAAGCAGCTGAGGCTGGCCTCCAACCCCGATCCTCCGGTCTCAGCTTCCCAAATGCTGGAATTACAAGCGTGCACCACCATGCCCGGCTAGGAGGTTGGTTTTAAGAGTGGGATCCTAGCCAGGCGTGGTGGCGCACGCTTGTAATCCCAGTACTTGGGAGGCTGAGACAAGAGGATCACAGGTTCAGCAATTTAGGGAGACTTTCAGCAACCTAGGAAATTCTGTTTCAGAACAAAAAATAAAAAGGAGCCGGGTGTGGTGTCGCAGGCTTGTAATCCCAGTACTTGGGAAGTTGAGACAGGAGGATCGAGGGTTTGTGGCCAGCCTCAGCTACCTGGTGAGGCCCTCCGCAGTTTAGTGAGACCCTGTTTGAAAATAAAGAATAAAAAAATAGGGCTGGGGGTGTGGCTCGGAAGTATAATACCCCTGGATTCAATTCCCAGTACCACAAAAAATAAATAAATAAATAAATAAAATAAAATAGAAAGGGTTGAAGTTTAACTTACAGATAGAATGCCCCTGGGTTCGTTCCTCAGTACCAAATAAATAAATTCTAGATGGGCATGGTGGCACAGACTTGTGATCCCAGTACTTGGGAGGCTGAGACAGGAGGATCGCAGGTTCGAGGACAGCCTCAGCAACTTAGTGAGGTTCTTAGCAACTTCACGAGACCCTGTTTCCAAATAAAAAATAAAATAGAGCTCAAGGTATAGCCCAGAGGTAGAAGGGCTCAAGGTTCCATCCCCAGTACCACACACACACACACACAAACACACACACACAAAATACATATATATGTATGTATATATATATATATATATATACACATATATATACGACTTTTGTGATAACAATTATTATTGTGGATAATAATAATTATGTGATAAGAGAATTAGTCTGATTTTGATGGAACCTTAGCTTCTCCTTGTTTAAATCCTTTTACTTTATTTTATTCTCATATTTATTTATTTATTTATTTATTTATTTATTTATTTATTTATTTTGCAGTACTGGGGATTGAACTCAGGGGCATTCTACCTCTGAGCTACATCCCAAGCCCTATTTTTTACTCTTTATTTTGAAACAGGGTCTCACTAAGTTGCGGAGGGCTTCACTAAGTAAGGGCCTTATTGAGGCTGGCCTTGAACCCAGATCCTCTGGTCTCAGTCTTCCAAGTACTGGAATTAAAAGTGTGCACCACCACGCCCGGCTACTTACTTACTTACTTTCTTTCTTTATTGTGCCATTTATGGGGACTTTTAAAATATGGAATCATATGAACAAAAGAAAACAGCTGCCGGGCATGGTGGCGCACCTTTGTAACTCCAGTACATGGGAGGCTGAGACAGGAGGATCGCAGGTTCACCCCCAGCCTCAGTTACTTAGTGAGGCCCTCTGCAACTTAGTGAGACCCTGTTTCAAAATAAAGAATAAAACATAGGGCTGGGGGTGTAGCTCGGAGGTAGAATGCTCCTGGGTTCCATCTTCAGTACCAAAAAAGAAAGAGAGAGAGAGAGAGAGAGAGAGAGAGAGAGAGAGAGAGAGAGAGAGAAAGAAAGAAAACAGCTCACTAAGTCCTGTTTTTTTTTTTTGGTTTTTTTTTTTTTTTTTTTTTTTTTGGTACTGGGGATTGAACTCAGGGGCATTCTACCTCCGAGCTACACCCCCAGTCCTATTTTTTATTCTTTATTTTGAAACAGGGTCTCACTAAGTTGCGGAGGGCCTCACCAAGTGCTGGTATTTTCACGGGATCATCGGGACGGAAAGCCAGTCCCTGCTGGCGCTCTGGTGGGGGGGGCGTGTGGTTTGGAGGTTAGAGCGGACAGCTGGGGTTGGAGGATCTTGGGCTCCGTTGCGCCCTTTGAGGCCTGCCAGTGAACTTGGGGCGCGTCATTTCCCTTCTGCTCAGTCCTTTGAGCCTCTCCTGCTGCTCCCTGCTGAGAAGGGCAGTCTCGGGGTTCAGGCAGAGAGCCGGAATGGAGTCCAGCACTCAGGGACCGAGGGAGGCCTTCGGGCCAATGACGTGTGCATTGACCGTGTGCGTGCACACGCGTGAACAGCAGCAAAGAAAATTAAAGAAATCCTCTGACCCCTGCAGGGTCATGTCAGCCGGTCCCCGGGCTGTGGCTAGCCTGGCTTCTAACCAACACTGGAGCTTCTCGGCTGCTCCCCAGGGAAGGCTCCTTAGCACCTGTCCTTGGTAACGGGCCTTGGCATCTAAGCATCTTCCTCAGGGTAGATGAGGTGCATCAGGTCTCGGGGGGCGGGGGGGGGAATCCCAGGCACTCGGGGCGCCCGCACCAGATGTGGGGGAAGATGCAGTGGGGCGGGCCCCTCCAAGCCCAGCGAAGCTTAGGAGCACTTTAGTGGGGAAGCCATGCTTACAAAGCACCTACTGCATGCTAACAATTATGCTCACCGTGTTAAAATCACAACCATGTTTAGTCCTCACGGTAGCCAAGATCTTGGAGCTGGGGGTGGAGCTCGGTCGTGAAGTGTATGCTTAGCATTTCCGAAACCCTGGGTTCAATCCTGGGACGAGAGAGAGAGAGAGAGAGAGAGAGAGAGAGAGAGAGAGAGAGAGAGAGAGAGAGAGAGAAAGAAAGAGGAAGAGGAGGAGGTTGCAAATCTTAAATAAGCTTACCGAGATACCAAGCGTCAGAATGGCAGCTCATCTTGCCTTCTAAATCTGGAGCCTGGGCTGTTTTTCATCCACCAGCAGCTGCAAACTCAGCTAAGCACTGCAGTCTTCAGGTAGGTGTCCTCTGGCCTAGGGAGTGTGGGTGTTGTTGCTTGTTTTTAAGATTTTTTTTTTTCCCCCGGTACTGGGGATGGAACCTGGGGGCATTCTATCCAAGCTACAGTCCAAGCCCCATTTTTTATTCTTTGTTTTGAAACAGGGTCTCACTAAGTTGCAGATTGCCTCACTAAGCAGCTGAGGCTGGTCGTGAACCCGGATCCTCCAGTCTCAGCCTCCCAAATGCTGGGATTACAAGCGTGCGCCACCATGCCTGGCTTGTTTTTAAGATTTTAAGGTTGTTTGTTTGTGGTACTGAGGATTAAACCCAGAGGAATTCTACCTCGGAGCTACACCCCCAGTCCTATTTTATTTTGTTTTCTTTTGAAACAGCGTCTCATTAAATTGCAGAGGTCCTCAATAAATTGCTGAGGCTGCCCATGAACCTGTGACCTTCCTGTCTCAGCCTCCCAAGTACTGGAATTATAGGCATGTGCCACCATGCCCAGCTAGAATTTATTTATTTATTTGGTGCTGGGGATTGAACCCAGGGGCATTCTATCTCCAATCTACACTCCCAGTCCTTTTTAGTTGTTTGTTTGTTTGTTTATTTGTTTGGAAAGAAAGTCTCCGAAGTTTGCTGAGTCTTGCTACACTGCTCAGGCTGTCCTCGAACCTGTGATCCTCCTGTCTCAGCCTCCCAAGAACTGTGATAAAGGGCTGTACCACCACGCCCAGCTTAGTTGCTGCCTTTCTTTCTTTCTTTTATTTATTTTTGTACTGGGGATTGAACCCAGGGATATTCTACCTCTGACCTACACCCCCAACCCTATTTTTTATTCTTTCTTTTGAAAGAGGATCTCACTAAGTTGCAGAGAACCTCACTAAATAACTGAGGCTGGCCGTGAACCTGTGATCTTCCTGTCTCAGCCTCCCAAGTACTGATTACAAGCGTGAGCCACCACACCTGGCTTCCATACTGGGTATTGAACCCAGGGGCATTCTACCTCTGATCTACACTCCCAGCCCTATTTTTTTATTCTTTATTTTGAAACAGGGTCTCACTAAGTTGTGGAGAGCCTCACTAAATAGCCAAGGCTACCCAGGAACCTGTGATCCTCCTGTCTCAGCCTCCCAAGTACTGGGATTACAAGCATGTACCACCATTTCCGGCTAACCCAGGGTCATTCTACCTCTGAACTACATCCCCAACCCTATTTTATTTATTTATTTGTGTGTATATGTGTGTGTGGTACTGTTAATTGAACCCAGGGGCATTCTACCTCTGAGCTGCACTCCCAGCCCTATTTTTTATTCTTCATTTTGAAACAGGGTCTTACTAAGTTGCTGAGAACCTCACTAAACAGCTGAGGCCGGCCACAAACCTGTGATCCTCCTGTCTCAGCTTCCCAAGTACTGAGATTACAAGTATATGCCACCACGCTGGGCTCTTTATTTTTATTTTGAAACAAGGTCTCACTAAGTTGCAGAGGGCCTCGCTAAGTTGCCGAGGCTGGTCTCGAACCTGTGTTCCTCTTGTCTTAGCCTCCCAAATACTGATTTACAGCCTGTGCCACCATGCCCGGCTCGGTTCAGGACAATCTGCCTTTGCTACATACACAAACACACTAGTATGTCTACAGGTCACAGCTAGTTTTCCGTATAGGTCTTCATATCAACTTAGTATCTTTTTTTTTTCTTCTTCTTCTTCTGATACTAGGGATTGAACCAAGGGACATTGTACCTCCAACCTATACCTTTAACCTTTAATTGGGGGGGGGGGGCTTTTTTGTTTGTTTGTTTGTTTGTGGTCTGAAGATTGAACTCAGGGACATTCTACCTGCAAGCTACACCCCTGCCCCGCCCCTTTTTTTTTTTTTTTTTTGCAGTACTGGGGATGGAACCTGGGGACATTCTACCTCCGAGCTACAGCCCCAGCCCTATTATTTTGAAACAGGGTCTCACTAAGTTGCGGAGGGCCTCACTAAGCAGCTGAGGCTGGCCTCGAACCCAGATCCTCCAGTCTCAGCCTCCCAAATGCTGGGATTACAAGCGTGCACCACCACACCTGGCTACCCCTGCCCTTTTTATGTTTTTGTTTTGAAACAGGGTCTCACTCGGTTGCTGAGGCTGTTCTTGAACCTGCTGCGACCCAGAAGCTCTGCCTCTCTTTACCTTCAAGCCTTCCTTGCATCTGCCCTGCTCAGAGGAGAAACCCCGCCGGGAGGGAATGATCTAAGGAGACGGCCCCCCGGGAGTCCTGGGGAGCCCGGCCGAAGTGGGAGCGAAGGAATTCAGTTCTGTGCCACTAGCCTGAGCCGGGCCAGCGGCCGGTTGGCTTCTGCTCCACTTTTCGGTGTCCCTTAGCTCCTGCCCCAGTTTCCTGTTTCACTTTCCTCTGGCTGAGAGTGCACATCGGCGCAGCGGGGCCTCCGGGGATCCCGGGCCTACATTCCCTCTTTGGCAGCTTCCAGCGCTCCCCAGCTCCTGCTCCTGGGGAGGAGAAGTCTTGGGCCACAGGTTCTTAACCGGCTTGATGGCCTGGTCCTCGCTGGGAGCCTGGTGAAGCCTAGGGAGCCCTTCCCAGAACATGTTTAAATACATAACATAGAGCCGGGCGCGATGGCACTGGCTTGAAATCCCAGGACTTGGGAGGCTGAGACAGGAGGATCGCAGGTTGGAGGACAGCCTCAGCAAGTAGTGAGACTTTCATAAACCTAGAGAGACCCTGTTTCAAAATAAAAAATAAAATGGGGCTAGCTGGCCAGGCGTGGTGGTGCACGGAGGTAGAATGCCCTTGGGTTCAATCCCCAGTACCACAAAAATTTAATAAAAGAAAGAGAGAGAGAGAGAGAAAGAAAGAAAGAAAATAAAAAATCACCATCACCAACCTTAGCAGTGTGTGTGTGTGTGTGTGTGTGTGTGTGTGTGTGTGTTTGTGTGTGTGTGTGTGTGGTATTAGAGATTGAACCCAGAGGTATTCTACCTCTGAGCTCCACCCCCAGTCCAATTTTTTTTTTTTTTTTTGCGGTACTGGGGATTGAACTCAGGGGCATTCTACCTCTGAGCTATACCCTCAGCCCTATTTTTTATTCTTTATTTTGAAACCGAGTCTCACTAAGTTGTGGAGAGCCTCACTAGGTAGCTGAGGCTGGCCTCGAACCCGGATCCTCCGGTCTCAGCCTCCCAAATGCTGGGATTACAAGCATGCGCCACCACGCCCGGCTTTTTTTTTTTTTTTTTTTTTTTTTTAAACTTGGTCTTGCTAAGTTGCAGAGGGCCTCACTAAGTTACTGAGGCTGCCCACCAACCTGTGATCCTCCTGTCTCAGCCTCCCCCCAAAAATTAAAATTCCAAAAGTTAACCAGGCATGGTGGTGCATGCCTGTAATCCCAGTTATTTGGGAGGCTGAGACAGGAGGATTGCAGGTTCGAGGACAGCCTCAGTACGTAGTGAGACTCTCATCAACCCAGTGAGACTCTATTTCAAAATAAAAAATAAAAGCCGGGCGTGGTGGCGCACGCTTGTAATCCCAGCATTCGGGAGGCTGAGACCAGAGGATCCGGGTTCGCGGCCAGACTCAGCTACCTAGTGAGGCACTCCGCAACTTAGTGAGACTCGGTTTCAAAATAAAGAATAAAAAATAGGGCTGGGGGTATAGCTCGGAGGTAGAATTCCCCTGAGTTCAATCCCCAGTACTGCAAAAAAAAAAATAAATAAATAAAATAAAAATAAAATGAGGCTAGCTGGGGGTGTAGCTCAGAGGTACATGCCCTTGGGTTCAATCTCCAGTGCCACAAATAAATAAATAGCTGGGTGTGGTGGTGCATGCTTATAATCCCAGTACTTGAGAGACTGAGACAGGAAGACCACAGGTTTGAAACCAGCCTCAGCAACTTAGTGAAGCTCTCATCGACTTAGCAAGATCCTGTTTCCAAATAAAAAAAATAAGATAGGACTGGGGGATAGTAGCTGGGAGATAGAATGCCCCTGGGTTCAATCCCCTTACCAAAATAAAAATAAATAAATAAATAAATAAATAAATAAATAAATAAATAAAATTTCACGCCAGGCGTGGTGGCGCACGCTTGTAATCCCAGCATTCGGGAGGCTGAGACCCGAGGATCCGGGTTCACGGCCAGCCTCAGCTACCTAGTGAGGCACTCCGCAACTTAGTGAGACTCGGTTTCAAAATAAAGAATAAAAAATAGGGCTGGGGATGTAGCTCGGCAGTAGAATGCCCCTGAGTTCAATCTCCAGTACCGCAAAATAAATAAATAAATAAATAAATGAATGAATGAATGAATAAATAAATAAATAAAATTTCATAGTTAAAGCCAGGCATGGTGGTGCACACCTGTAATTCCATTACTTGGGAGGCTGAGATAAGAGTTTGGCAAGTTCCCCATCAGTCTCAGCCACTTAGTGAGACTCTCAGCAACCTAGGGAGACCCTGTTTCAAAAACATAAAAACAAAACAAGGGCTAGGGGTGTAGCTCAGAGGTAGAATATCCCTGGGTTCAATTCCCAATACTGCAAAAAAAAAAAAAAAAAAAATCATAGTTAAGGAAAATTTTTAAAAAATGGCTACAATGTGATGTGAAAATATCTGTGTTTCTCTTGGTGCCACAGTCGCAGGAACTGCCGATCCTACCGTGGTTCACTGCTGCCCTTCGTAATGGAGCAAAATATTTGATTTGAGTTCGAGGTTAGTGAAAATAAAGATGGAATGTTATCCACCGGAGTTCATCCTGAATTCCATCTGTGGACCTGGCCTGCGGCCCCCTCTAGGGTGTTCAAGCAGGAGTCCGCTCATCCGTGGTTTGCAAACCCTCGGCCGTGGCACCCCGCGGGTCTGGAGGTGTCCTGGCGCTGCTGAGTGGAGGGGAATTGTGGGAAATCTGGGCGGCAGTCCAACCAGATAGATAGCATCCAAATCTACCATGTCCGCTTCAGCTGGAGAATCTTCTTCTCTGTTTGAGTTCATTTCACTGGCTTATAGAAGATTCCATTAAAGAAAAAAAAAAAAAAAAAAAAAAAGCCGGGCGTGGTGGCACACGCTTGTAATCCCGGTACTTAGGAGGCTGAGACAGGAGGCTTGCAGGTTGGTGGCCATACTGTTCCAGATGGATAGGCATGCAGTTAGATTTGGGGTTGAACACACTTTACCTCCTGAATACCTCCTCTGTGCTATCCTGACTGCTACCTCACTTTCTCTGGCTGCCTTTTTTTTTTTTTTTTTTTTTTTTGCGGTACTGGGCATTGAATTCAGGGGCATTCTACCTCCAAGCTACACCTCTAGCCCTATTTTTTATTCTTTATTTTGAAACAGGGTCTCACTAAGTTGCAGAGGGCCTCACTAAGTAGCTGAGGCTGGCCTTGAACCTGTGATCCTCCTGTCTCAGCCTCCCAAGTACTGAGATTACAA
>PVLC010048571.1:0-10719 GCA_004027655.1 Graphiurus murinus
TTTTTCAGTACTGGGGATTGAACTCAGGGGCACTCTACCTCCGAGCTACACCCCCAGCCCTATTTTTTTTTTATTCTTTATTTGGAAACAGGGTCTCACTAAGTTGCAGAGGGCCTCACTAAGTAACTGAGGCTGGCCACAAACCCGGATCCTCCAGTCTCAGCCTCCCAAAGGTTGGGATTACAAGCGTGCGTCACCATGCCCAGCTTCCCCCAGACCTATTTTTTTATTCTGTGTTTTGAAACAGGGTTTCACTAAGTAGCTGAAGCTGGCCTTGAACCTGTGATCCTCCTGTCTCAGTCTCCCAAATACTGGGATTACAAGCATGCACCACCATGCCCAGCTATGATGAATTTAAAGGAAACCAAAGTATCTTTAAACCTAGGGCTTACCCTGGGCAACAGAACTACTCTGAAATTGGACAGTAGACTGATATTTGGGCCACAAGCTGCTTCTGTCCATAAGTACATAGTTGCCACTAAGACATTTGCCACCACATTTAAGAGCCTTTTAAATTGTATTTTATAAAAATACAGTTCTGTAAAGAATTAGGAAAGAGATCTTGTATAGCACTGATGTTTGGGAAGTCTCATTTGCATGTACTATCCTTGAGGTGAAGTGTGTATAAACTACTAAAGCTACATGTGTCTAAAGTTGCAAAGATGTACATTTTTTGAGTTATACTGGTGTAAATTATCCTAGACCGAATTAATTTGCTCCTAAATATTTAATTTCTGTTTTATAGCATATTGTTTGCAGACAGTGACTGAAGATAACCCAGAGCTACTGAAATCTTTCGATGCCACAGCACTAAATTTGCTGGAATCTGCCATGCTTTGTCCTATCAATTCCATGGAATACATTCTATTAAAGACATTGATAGCAGGTAAAATTTAGCCAAATGAGGTTGTGTGCCTTGTTGGTAACTTGTAATGAGTAAAGATGGGAACCAAAGTTCAGTTATTCCTTTTCACCACATAAAGGGCTTTCTGTGCTTATGTCTATTTTGGAAAAAATAGACATATTTCTTCAAAATATGTCTGGTGGTATATGCTGGTGGTAATTGAACCCAGAGGCATTCTACCAATGAGGTACATACACCCCCAGCCCTATTGTTATTTTTTTGTTTTTTGAAACAGGGTCTCATTAGGTTGCTGAGACTCTTGCTAAGTTGCTGAGGCTGATCTTGAGTCTGTGATCCTCCTGCCTCAGCTTCCCAAGTCCTGGAATTACAGGCGTGTGCCACACCCAATTTGTTCTGAAATTTTAATATTTCAGTGGTGACCCTTGATTCAAGTACTTCCCCATAGTTATGAAGACTTTTAGAATAGATTTGTTTTCAATTTAACAAACTTTTTTTCCCTGATAAAGAAATGCTTTGGAGCCAGACGTAGTGGTACATGTCTGTAATCCTAGTACATAGGAAGCTGAGACAGGAGGATTGCAGGTTCAAGGGCAGCCTCAGCAAATAGACTGTCATTAACCTATTGAGACCCTGTTTCAAAATAAAAATAAAAAATAGGAGCTGGGCGTGGTGGTACATGCTTGTAATCCCAGCATTCGGGAGGCTGAGACCAGAGGATCCGGGTTCGCGGCCAGCCTCAGCTACCTAGTGAGGCACTCCGCAACTTAGTGAGATCCTGTTTCAAAATAAAGAATAAAAAATAGGGCTGGGGTTATAGCTCGGAGGTAGAATGCCCCTGAGTTCAATCCCCAGTACTGCAAAAAATAAATAAATAAATAAATAAATAAAAAATAGGGCTGGGAGTGTCGCTCGGAGGTAGAATGCCTCTGGGTTCAATCCCTAGTACCAAAAACAAAAAAGAAATGTTTTGGGCAGGATCCCCCCACTTTCTTTTTTTTTTTTTTTTTTTTTTGGTCATACGAGGGATTGAACCCAGGTGTGTTCTACCTAGCCATTTTTATGTTTTGTTTTGAAACAGGGTGTCACTAGGTTGTTGAGAGTCTTGCTGTGTTGCTGAGTCTTGCCCAAACCTGTGATCCTCCTGGCTCAGCCTTCCAAGTACTGGGATTACAGGTGTACACCACCACACCTGGCTATTCCTAGCACTTTAAAGAAATAATAATAATTATTATTTGGTACTGGGGATTGAACCCAAGGGCATTCTACCTCTCTGTATTGGAATTAGAGGCGTGGACACTGCACCTACGTGTCTCTCTGAATTTTACTACCCTAGGTAGATGCCTTATTTGAGTGGAATCTTTTGTATTTGTCTTTTTGTGACTCGCTTATTTCTCTTAGCCTAATAAAGTCCTCAAGGTGCATCCATGTTGTAGCATATCAGTATTTCCTTCCTTTTTAATGCTTAAATAATATTGTATTTTAATAAATAATAGTAAAAGTAGTAAAAAATAAGTCACCTTTTTATTTTTATTTATTTTTTGCGGTACTAGAGATTGAACCCAGGGCATTCTATTGCTCAGCTACACTCCTAGCCCTATTTTATATTCTTTATTTTAAAACAGGGTCTCACTAAGTTGCAGAGGGCCTCACTAAGTAGCTGAGGCTGGCCTCGAACCATCGATCCTCCGGTCTCAGTCTCCCAAATGCTGAGATTACAAGCATGCGACACGATGCCCGGCTGTAAATCACCTTTTCAATATCCCAGTACTTGGGAGACTGAGACTGGAGGATTCGGGTTTGGGGCCAGCCTCAGCTACTTAGTGAGGCTCTCCGCAACTTGGTGAGACCCTGTTTCAAAATAAAGAATAAAAAATAGGACTGGGGGTGTAGCTCATAGGTAGAATGCCCCTGGGTTCCATCCCCAGTACCGGAAAAAAAAAAAAAAATCTACTTAACAATAGCTCCTGTCCTATTTTGCTACACAAAAGCCACAAACCTGTTCTCTGTTTTATACATGAAACCTTGGAATTTTAGTGCATTCCATTCTACTCCTGGAATATAAAAAGCTATTGAGGAGAGTAGCTTAAGTTAAGATCAAAGAAAACAAGGCAATTCACTACCATTTTTAATGAAACTTGATCAGTATTCTCTCATTACGCTGATTTGTTCTATATCAGAGAAAGGCGTTGTGTGCCAAGGCAGGAAAATAATGGTGAGGGATTATGGCAAAGGGTACTGCCTCTATGTGGTACTTTTTATTTTTTTCCTTGGTGATACTGGGGATATAATCTTTGGAAACAGGGTCTCATTGGATTGCTGAGAGCCTCAGTAAGTTGCTGAGGCTGGCTGTGAATCTGCAATCCTCCTGTCTCAGCCTCCCAAGTACTGGTAATTACAATTTTGTGCCACCACGCCCAGCTTTGTGTGGTGCTTTTTGACATTTACTAAAAACTGATCAAAGGCAGTAGAATTGAGATATTTTAAAATTACATCTGAACAGCCGGGCATGGTGGCGCACACTTGTAATCCCAGCATTTGGGAGGTTGAGACCAGAGGATCCGGGTTCTCGGCCAGCCTCAGCTACCTAGTGAGGCACTCCACAACTTAGTGAGACCCTATTTCAAAATAAAGAATAAAAAATAAAAAGTAGGCCTGGGGGTATATCTCGGAGGTAGAATGCCCCTGAGTTCCATCCCCAGTACCGCAAAAATAAATAAATAAATAAATAAATAAATAAATAAATAAATAATAAAATTACATCTGAGACTAAAGGTCCAGTCTTGTGGAAACTACTTAATAAAAGATTGCATAGGTGATTCCTTAGTCATTATGTTTATTCCTTCCCAGGCACAGTCTGGAATCTAAAGGATATTATCCCATCCAGGAGTCAAGCAGAAATCATAAATGCCATACTAAAGATCCTTTCTGAAGTTTTGGAAATGGATGCTGTCGAAGTGGTTATTCATATGAAGGAGGCTGAAACTCAAAGGTTAAAAACTGCCACAGAGACTGAGGAAATACTAGAGACTGCTAATGGTGATGATTTGATTGAAGATGATGAAATGGAAGGAATTCCTAGTAAAAGAAAAGTCAGACGAAAAACTTTCATTTCTGATTTACTTCCGGTAAGTCAAATGGATGCTCCAAAACATTGATTAAATGACTGTTTTCTTTCAACAGGTAGCTTTAGCTGAATAGAAAAATACTGTAACAAAATTAAATATAGTAAGTGAATTTCAGAGCTGGGTATGGTGGCCCGTGCCTGTAATACCATTATTTGGGAGGCTGAGACCTTAGGAGCACAGATGCAAGGCCAGCCTCAACTTAGTGAGGCTGTCAGCAATTTAGTGAGACTCTTTTCCAAATAAAAATAAAATAGGGCTGGGGTGTAGCCCGGAGGTAGAAGACTCCTAGGTTCCATCCCTAGCACCACTAAGTTAATTAATTAATTAAAGGTAAAAAGGTTTGGGAATACTGTTCAGGTAGAACATCTCTGGACATAATCCCCAGTATTATGCACATGTGCACTTACATAGACACACACAAAATAAGTATATAAAAAGGGTTGGGTTTTAACTCAGAAGTAGAGTGCTCCTGGTTTTTTTTTTTTTTTTTTTGCGGTACGTGGTGCACGCTTGTAATCCCAGCATTCGGGAGGCTGAGACCAGAGGATCCGGGTTCACGGCCAGCCTCAGCTACCTAGTGAGGCACTCCGCAACTTAGTGAGACTCGGTTTCAAAATAAAGAATAAAAAATAGGGCTGGGGGTGTAGCTCGGAGGTAGAATGCCCCTGAGTTCAACCCCCAGTACCGCAAAAAAAAAAAAAATCAGTCATGATTTCTTATTGATTCTCATTATAACATTAGAAGTTTCTCCCAAAGCCGGGTGTGGTGGTGCACACTTGTAATCCCCTTACTTGGGAGGCTGAGATAGGAGGATCACAGGTTCTCAGCCAGCCTCAGCTACTTAGTGAGGTGCTTTGCAACTTAGTGAGACCCTGTTTCAAAATAAAGACTAAAAAATATGTCTGGGGGTGTAGCTTGGAGGTAGAATGCCCTGGGTTCAATCCCTAGTACCTCAAAAAAAGTCTCTCCCAAAGGGGGGAAAATCTCTCTTTGTCTAAAATGAAAACTTTTAAATATGGGAAAAGATTTTAAAACACTTCAGAGCCAGTTGTGGTGGGACACGCTTATAATCCCAATACTTAGGAGGCTGAGACAGGAGAATCACAGGTTCAAAGGCAACCTCGTCAAGGTAGCAAGGCGGTCAAAACCTAGTGAAACCCTGTTTCCAAATAAAGAAATAAAATCGGGCTGGGGGCATAGCTTAGAGGGAGAATGCTTCTATGTTCAATCCCCAGTACCAAAAAAAAATTAAAACACTTCAGAAATACCTGATTGTCCTCACAACTCATCTGTCTCTCCCTTCAGTTCTCCCAAACTTCAAACTTTTTCTTCAAACTAAAATATTTTGTCCTTTGCTCGGATTGTCTCTGATTTACCTTCCTTCAAATGGTAGTCATTTTTCCTTTGTCTCTTTCATTTTGCTGTTTAACTTTACCAGAACAACAAGTCTTAAAGTTGGGATCCTCCTGTCTCAGCCTCCCAAGTACTGAGATTACAGGTGTACACCACCATGCCTGGCTCCGTTGTACTTATTTATTTATTTTTGTACTGGGGATTAAACCCAGAAGCATTCTACTTTTGAGCTACACCCCCAGCCCTTTTTGTTTTTTATTTGGTACAGGGTCTCGCTTAGTTGCTGAGGCTGGCCTCAAACTTGTGATGCTCCTATCTTAGCCTCTCAGGTCCTGGAATTATAGGTAAGAGCCACCACACCTTGCTCTCAGATGTATTTTAAATAATCTCTAGATTACTTATATTGCTTAATACATTGTAAATCTTATGTAAATAGTTGTTATACTGTATTGCTTAGGGAAAGAATTTTTCCCTCCAGCTTTTTATATGTGTGTATGGGCAGGGTAGGGGGGTACTAGAGATCAAACACATGGGCGTTCTACCTCTGAGCTACACTTGCAAACCCTGGTTTTTTATTTTTTTATTTTATTTTATTTTTTTTGGAATTGGTTTGGAACCCAGGGGCATTTTACTTCCGAATTACACCCCCAGCTCTATTTTTTATTGTTTTTTTTGTTTTGTTTTGTTTTTTTGCGGTACTGGGATTGAACTTAGGGGCATTCTACCTCCGAGCTACGCCCCCCAGCCCTATTTTTTATTCTTTATTTAGAAACAGGGTCTCACTAAGTTGCGGAGGGCCTCACTAGGTAGCTGAGGCTGGCTGCGAACCCGGATCCTCTGGTCTCAGCCTCCCAAATGCTGGGATTACAAGCATGTGCCACGATGCCCGGCTATTCTTTATTTTGAAACAGGGTCTCACTAAGTTGTAGAAGGCCTCACTAAGTAGCTGAGGCTGGCTGTGAACTTGTGATCCTCCTGTCTCAGCCTCCTAAATTCTGGGATTACAAGCCTACACCACCACGCATGGCTTCTTAATTTTTTATTTTGAAATAACCTCACTACATTGCTGCAGCTGGCCTGGAACCTGCGATCCTCCTGTCTCAGCTTTCCATGTATTGGTATTACAGGTGTGTGCCATCACACCTGGCTTCCCCCAGATATTTTTGCTGCAAAATTTGTTAGCTGGGTGTGGTATTGTGCACCTGTAGTCCCACCTCGTTGAAAGGCTGAAGTAGGAGGATTTCTTGATTTGAGGACAACTTGGGCAACATAGTAAGACCCCATTTCAACACAAAAGAAGTGACAAAGTGGGTTAAATCTGTAGGTGCAGAACCTATGGATAGGAAGAGCTGATTGTAATCTGAAACATTGTGCACTAGTGCAAGGCTTAGTAAATTACATTGTATAGAACATGGTCAAAAATTGGAAACATTCAGAGAAATAAAATATACTTGGTTTTTAGCTTATGTTGTATTTTAGAATATCAGTGTCACTATTTCAGTTTTCCATTGGCTTTGCTTTTGTGTGTGGGGGGGGATACTGGGAATTAAACCCAGGGTCATTCTATTTCTGAGCTACACTCTCAGTGCCTTACTTTTTTTCTCTTTGTATGTGTGGTACTGGGGATTGAATCCAGGGGCATTCTGCCTCTTAGCCACACCCCCAGCCTTATTTTATTTTGTTACAGGATCTCCCTAAGTTGCTGAGGCTGGCTTTGAACCTGCAATCCTCCTATCTCGGCCTTCCAAGTACTGGGATTACAGGTGTGTACCACTGGGCCCAGCTTTTTTTTAAATTTATTTATTTATTTATTTTGTGTGTGTGTGTGTATGTATGTGTTTGTTAACAAGGATTGAACCCAGGGGCATTCTACCCCTGAGCTATACCCCTAGTCCTATTTGGGGGGGGGTACTAGGAATGTAATTAGGAGGCATTCTACCTCCGAGCTACAGCCCCTGCCCTATTTTTTTTATTCTTTATTTTGAAACAGGGTCTCACTAAGTTGCAGAGGGCCTCACTAAGCAGCTGAGGCTGGCTGCAAACCTGGATCCTCCAGTCTCAGCCTCCCAAGTACTGAGATTACAAGCATGTGCCACCACGCCTGGCTATTTTTTATTATTTACTTTGAAACAGGGTCTCACTAAGTAGCTGAGGCTAGCCGTGAACCTTACCATCCTCCTCTGCTCAGCCTCACAAGTATAAGTGTATGCCACCACGCCTAGCATTATTTAATTTTTGAAATAGGGTCTTGCTATATTGCTAAAATCTCGCTAAGTTGCCGAAGCTGCCCTTAAACCTGTGATCTTTCTCTCTCAGCCTCCTGAGTACTGGGATTATAGGCATGTGCCACCATGCTTGGCATTTTTCAATCTTAAATGAATTCTTATTTTAATCTTCAAAAAACCCAGGAAAGCCGGGTGTAGTGGCGCACACCTGTGATGCCAATACTTGGGAGCCTGAGACAGAAAGATCACAGGTTCGAGGTCAGCCTCAGCAAGTAGTGAGTCTCTCCTTAACGTAGCAAGATCCTGTTTCAGAATAAAAATAAAATAGGGCTGGGGGTGTAGCTCGGAGGTAGATGCCCCTGGGTTAAATCCCCAGTACCCCCCCCCAAAAAAAAACCAGGAAAGCTGGGCATGATGGTAATGCCTATAATCCCAGTACTTGAGAAGCTAAGACAGTAGGATCACTGCTTTGAAACCAGCCTCAGCAATTTCGTGAGGCCCTCAGCAACTTAATGAGACCCTGTTTCAAAATAAAAAGTAAAAAATGACTGGAGGTTTAGTGCAGAGGTAGAAAATCCCTGTATTCAATCCCTAGTACCACAAGAGAAAAAATAAAAGCCAGTAGGTTAGCCCGTCTGTTCCTTAGCCAATCTGTTGGTCATATAAGGTCATATAAGTGTTTGTTAATTCAGTCTTTCCAAGAAGTCTAAGGATCTTAAAGTAGGTTCATTGTGCTTAAATATCTGGTGTCTGAAATGAACTTTTGTTTTAATCAGTATGCCAAGCTACTTCTTAACACATTAGATTAAGTTTCAGGGTGAATTTAGTTCAGAATTCCTGAATATCTTTCTGTTCTCTCAAGCTAACTAAGCAACACTTAGAGAATAACCTTGCTGATAGATGGAAACCCAGTTAACAGTGGCATGTTTCACTGTGCCAAGAGGAATTATAATGCTTGCTTGTACTTCTAGCATTTTATGGCCTTTCTTCTACCTACCCCTACCCTCATATCCTCTATTCCAAGTCTTCCAGTAGGCCTTAACAGAGGAAATTTATGCAAAAATTTTGCCTTTTTTTTTTTTTTTTAAGCCCACTGACAAGGAGCTGAGAGAGACCATAGCATTGTTGACAGCTCAACAGACTGCTCTGGAAATTATTGTCAACATGTGCTGCAGTGAAGGTTTGACACCAGTTACATTTAGCCAATCTACCCCTGGGCAGAGGGCAGAGGGCAGCGTCCATGGGGGCTTCCTTTAATATCCCAGTTACGTGGAGTTTGTTCTCTTCCCAGATCCCTCCGATGATGAATGGGAAGAGCTTTCTAGCAGTGATGAAAGTGATGCCTTTATGGAGAGCTCCTTCAGTGAGTGTGGTGGGCAGCTGCTGTCTCCACTCTGCCTCTCCCATGAGATTCACACAGCTCTCACCAACTATCTCATCCCAAAGAAGGTAGTATGTTTTCATTCTTGGTTTATTATGGAACATGGGAAAGGCTTAAGCAAGTTATTCATTCTGTGTGCAAAAGAAGTAAGCACGCACTTCTAGCTTGCAAGAGATGGTACCATTTGGATCACAGACAGAACTAATGATACTGAAAACAGGCCAAAAGGACATTCTATCTTATGCCTGACCTATTACCCTTGGAGGTAATAGGATGGAAATTTATAAAGAAATCGATTGTAGCTGGGCGTGGTGGTGCACTCTTGTAATCCCAGTACTTGGGAGGCTGAGACAGGAGGATCGCAGGTTCAAAGCCAGCCTCAGCAATTTAGTGAGATCCTATTTCCAAGTAAAATATAAAATAGGTCTGGTGGTATAGTGCAGAGGTAAAATGCCCCTGGGTTCCATCCCCAGTATCACACACACACAAAAATCAGTGTAACCTTTTTCTTACTGCCTTTTTAAAACCTAGGTTTTCGAGAAAACTGCCTTTCCAAACAGTGTTGCAATTGACATATGTTCCAGGAATCCTACTTGGAAATCTTTGATTAGAAAGTAAGAATTTTTCTATCTTCAAAAACATTTGTCATAGCTGGGTGTGGTGGTGCATGCTTGTAATCCCAGTTTCTGGGAGGATGAGACAGGAGGATCCAAGATTCAAGGAGCCTCAACAATGTAGCAAGACTCAGCCACCTAGTGAGACCCTGTTTCAAACTAAAAAGTAAAAATAGAACTGAGGGTGTGGCTCAGAGGTAGAACTCCCTTGGGCTCAATCCCCAGTACCACAGAAAAAAAAAAAAGTCGTTATGCGAAATGTTAGATCAATAAGCAGAAAATGCTAACTCCTCTCAAGACCTAGAAGTTCCTCGTGAGTCTCTGAGTGAGTTGTACATCAGAACCTTTGAGTGCTCAAGCAATTTGATTGACAGATTAACAATCCACCTTATGGTTCTTCGTGACCTGCCACAGACCCCCTTGTGCTTAAACATATTCCCATGAGAATCTGAAGCTTAGGTTAAAGTTAAACATTAACACGGAATTCCAGTGGGTAGTTGAGAGAGAGAGACAGCATTGTGTCACTTCTTTTTTCAGAATGAACACTGTGCAGTGCAGGGCCCTCGTGTGTCTCCAGAGTCTTGTGTCCCTCCTGGACGTGGACCACCTGGGAGGAGCTCCAGCCCTTCAGACGCTTGCACAGCACCTGTCACAACTTCTTTTTTCTCAGCCAGGTAAATATTTAGGCTGCATTGAGAGACTGCTTGGACAGAGCAGAAGTTTGAAGGTGCAGGAACTTGGAATTTAGGTATTGTTTATTATCCAACCTGCAGAAACCTTTTCCAGGCACTAACAGTCATATATTTATATTTGCCAGTGGTGCCGGGCGTGGTGGCGCATACTTGTAATCCCAGCGTTTGGGAGGCTGAGACTGGAGGATCGGGGTTTGCAGCCAGCCTCAGCTACCTAGTGAGGCACTCCAAAACTTAGGGAGACCCTGTTTCAAAATAAAGAATAAGCCGGGCGTGGTGGCGCACGCTTGTAATCCCAGCATTCGGGAGGCTGAGACCGGAGGATCCGGGTTCGAGGCCAGCCTCAGCTACCTAGTGAGGCACTCCGCAACTTAGTGAGACCCTGTTTCAAAATAAAGAATAAAAAATAGGACTGGGGGTATAGCTCAAAGGTAGAATGCCCCTGAGTTCAATCCCCAGTACCG
>PVLC010048572.1:0-10723 GCA_004027655.1 Graphiurus murinus
CAAAAGTTTAAAAACATTTTTTTTAATGTTTTAATGTCCATGGTATTTTGTTATGGCCAATTAATACAATCATGTACTACAGCTTAAGGAAAATCCATGCTAGGTATCTCCAATTAACCGAAATAAATTCAAAACATAAGTTTACATTAAAGAAATATTTGAGCCGGGCGTGGTGGCGCACGCTTGTAATCCCAGCATTTGGGAGGCTGAGACTGGAGGATCCGGGTTCGCGGCCAGCCTCAGCTACCTAGTGAGGCACTCTGCAACTTAGTGAGACTCGGTTTCAAAATAAAGAATAAAAAATAGGGCTGGGGGCGTAGCTCGGAGGTAGAATGCCCCTGAGTTCAATCCCCAGTACCGCAAAAAAAAAAAAAAAGAAATATTTGAAAAGAATGTCAAATCTTTCAAGTAAATTATATAATCAGTATAAAAATTTACATGTAAAAATTTAAGATTAAATATCATATTCAAATTAGCTATCTCATACTATCCAAACTGTTTTAGTCTAAGTTAAAAAAAAAAAAATCTAGTCTCCATTTTTAAGAAGCTTACTTTGTATTTGAGAACAAAAATTTGGATACCAGAAATAGGGGTAAAAGAAGAAGACAGAAGAAAGAAAAATTAAAGGTTAGTTAAGAATATTTTATTTAAAATTAAGAACTTTGTAGGTATTGAAGAATTTGTGGAAACTGTTAAGGAAGGAGTAGGATAATCAAAAGTGTACATTAGTAGTCCTCTGACTTTAAAGACAATAATGGACTGAGAGTGATAAACCCAAGCTCAGAACCAGAAGAACAAGCCAGACTCATAATAAAATCTAAATGAGAAAAACTGAAGGTCCAAAACCATGCAACTGGCTTAAGAAAGAATAATGTATCTTGACATATATTTTGTTGCAGAATTAAATTAATTGGCTTTGTACTAAATGTAAATAAGAAGTAAACAAATATAAATATTTCAGGCCATTATGAGTATGGATATTCTAGGACTAAAAATTCCATTGGGATAAATATATACATTAATTTTAAGTTGTCAAGTATAAATGTAGAGAGATCTATTACGTTGTATAGCGTTGGATGTATAGCGTTGAAACTTAAGCTGATGAAATCTGGTCTAGAGGAACATTCTTGAATCTCTTTTTTAGAAAAGTGAGAATACACATAATGCATACTAAATAAATCAATCAGCAGCATCATGCCACATGTGGTGCAAAGGAGAAAAAAAAATGCATTCTAAACTATTCACTCCATAGACATTAGGCAACCATCAATGCTAAACACATAATCCAAAAGTTAGTGGTTTAAAATAAGAAGTATCTCTGGTCTACAGTTTCTGTAGGTCATGAATTCATATGAATCATATGGAGATGGTTTATTTCTGTATGTGGTTTAGGTATATTCCTTGAAAGCTGGAGCTGGGATAATCTGAAGTCTCACTCATTCTCACTTCTGGTAGGTGATACTGATGTCACCTGGAGGGAAGGCAGGCATGTCAGGCAAAACACACACATGTGGCACACAGCCTCTCTGTATAGCTGACCTTTCCCACAATGCTGTGGCTGGATTGTAGGACAAGCAATAAATAATGTAGATGAAACCAGAAATGGATGATATTCAAAGCAGAAAAAATAGTTAAAAGTATTTTAAAGTGAGAATAAGAAGTAGCTTTTTGAAATACAAAAACTAATAGGCAAAGTTACTAAATAAAAAGAAAAAAACTAAATTCCCCAAATCAGGAAAGAAATAGAGCTCTACTATAGACTATATAGTCATTAACTCATAATAAAGATGGTGAGTAGAAAAAATGGGAAGGAATTACTGTCAAACTTTCAGTGTTAGGAAGAATAAGTTTTGGGATTTAATGTACAGTATCACAAAAATACTTGATAATACTGTATTGTATAATTCAAATTTGCTACAAGATTAGATACTAGGTATTTTCACTCTACCCAAAAATGTGATGACTGTGTAGGATGAGTTAATTATCTCCACCGGTAATCACCTCGCAAGGTACACAGTACATCAAATAATCACGTGTACAATTTTCATTTGCCAATTACACATTAATAAAGATGAGAGACTAAAAATCCTGATTTTGAAAACTTAATTATACCTATTTCCTGGAAAAAAAGCAAACTACTAAACTTCACAGTAGAAGGAATAGGTGATCTGAATAGCTCTATAAAAACTAATAAAATTAAACTTGTAGTTAAAACCTTCCAAAGAAGGACACTAATAGCCCAGATGGCTTCACTGGGACCCATTCCAAACAATTCATAAATAAATAATACCAAGTTCACAAAATTATTTCCAATGAAAAACAGAAATATCTCCAAACTTGTTTTAGGAGATCAGAATTACTCCAACATCAACACCAATGGCATTATAAGAATGGCTAAAAACCAACATGCCTCATAAACACAGACATGTTCTTCACATAACACCATCACACTGAATTTAGCAATATGTATAAAGGATGCCACATAACAACCATGTAAGTTTGTCCTAGTTGTTTCTAATGGCTAGCCATTAGAAAACTATTCTAAATAATTTATAATGAGAACAGGGTAAAAATTTTAAAAAGCATATATCTTTATAACTGAAGAAAAAGCATTTCATAAAATTTAACATCCATACACAATAAACTCATTTAGCAACCAAGGAGTTACAGAGAATTTATATAACCATATTTTTTTAAAAAGCATCAACAAAAATATGACCATTATTCCATACATAATGGTGCAAAGATGAATGTTTTTACTCTATGATCGAAAAGATATAGTGGCTTCCACTCCCACCATTTCTACAGGGCATCTACTGAAAACTCTAGCTACTGTAATATGGAAATGCACAGAAGTTAAAAGTGAAGAGGTATGTATATTTCTATCTTCACATGACATGGATGTCTGTGGAAGAAATCTGAGAGAATCTTAAACATGTTTTAAAAGTTTATTGAAGGAAGAAGTAGTGAGTTTAACAAAATTGCAAGGTGCAAGATCAATATTCAAAAATGAGTTATATTTCTAATATACTATATATTATTATTAATAACATTAAAAGCCATGAAACAGGATCTCACTAAGTTACTGAGGCTAGCTGTGAACCTGTGATCCTCCTGTCTCAGCCTCCCAAGTACTGGGATTATAAGCATGTGCCACCATACCCAGATATAATCTTCTTTAACAAAATATACCCAAAATCCATAAGTTGAAAACAATAAAGCAATATTAAAACTTCTGATGAAAATGGAAAACAATGATGAAATAAGATTAAAAATACAAAAAATTACAATGTTAAAATTTGTAGCATGATATAGATATTCATAAACTGATTTTTAAATGTTAAAACAAATTAAAAATTAGAATGGCTAAAACATTTTGAAAAAGAGCAAAATTGGTGAAAATCCACTGCTTTTCCTCAAAATTACTATACAAGCTATAGAAATCCTGACAGTATAGTGTTGACAAGATAAAGAAAAACAGAAAATAGAATATTATAGAGTGCATAAACTAAACTTCACATAGAGGACCAACAGACATTTGAAAAAAGTAAATGGCAAATCGATGAGCAAATAATTCTTTTGGAAAACTTTGCTGAAAAACTTGGATATTCATGAACAGATACTCCTTTATTTATGATGAATTTATGTCGTGGGAAGCACAAGTAGAAAATACTGTAAGTTAGAAATGCATTTAATACATCTACTTCCTGAATATCACAGTGTACCAACATAGTACACAGTAGAATACTGATTGCTTACCTTGTGGTTATTTAGCAGCTGGTTGTTGCTGTTTATCACTGAAAGAACAGTTTATCTCGTATCACTAGCTGAGGAAAATGTCAAACAGCAACTAAATTGGCTCTATTTTGCACCCTGTCAAATTGAACAATTATAAGTCAAATGTTCCTGGGTCTGCGTACTTGAATAAATAGTAATTATGTGAACTTTGAACCATCTGCCATGGTTATAAGGGTATAATTGCAAGTATTATATCAAAATTGATCATAGAGCTAACTCTAAACCACTAAACTATAAAACTAACAAAATAATACATAGGATAAAAATTCTTCATGACTTTGGGTTAAGTAAATATTTCTTAGGTACAACATGAGATCACAGTAAATATGATTTCATCAAAATTAAAAAGTTATGATTATGAAAACCACTTAGGAAATAACAATAGGATATCTACCAATGGACTTGTACCAGAAATGTACAAAGGACTCTCAATACTCACTAGTAAGAAAGTATAAAAATCCAATTTTGAAAAATGGGCAAAGTATTGATGAGGAAATATTGTGCAAAACTTCTTATAGCTTGCTGGTAGGACAGCAAAATGGAACAGCCACTTTGTAAAACAGATTTTTCCTTTCTCATAAAGGTAATCATTCTCTTACCATGTTTTAGCAGTGTTATGTGTAGATATTTATCCCAGATAAATGAAAACTTATTTTCATATAAAACCTATACAAAAATATTTACAGCACCTATATTCCTATCACCAGAAAAATAGAAATAATCCAAATGTTCTTCTGCTGGCCAATAGCTAGATAAACACTGGTATATCTGGAAGACGGAATATTATTTGGCAATAAATCTAATGAACTAGTGACAAACTCTAATAACAGTGAGTCTTAAACACATATTGTGAATTGAAACAAGCAGGACTCTACAGACTTAATACTGTATGATTTCATTTATGTGGCATTCTGTAATGTGTAAACCTAAAAGAAAATAAGATCAGTAGTCCCCAGAATCTGGGTATAGGGGAAAGTGGTGAATAAAAGAGGCTCAAGAGAACTCTTTGAGGTGATGGAACTATTTTATACATATTTTTTCATAGTAGGCATTGTGCTAAATGAATGAATGAAATATTTACGACTTTTGAAGCAGATAACATGCTTATGCTAAATACATACAATTGGTTTTTGGTAACAGAATGTTCCTATTACCATGGGTATAAACATGATGCAAACTGGATCCTGATATACACACAGGTAATGCATTCATATGCTGCTTATCTGATATGATGGTATTATGCTAATATTTCCTCTTTGAAATAGTGATGGAAACCAAGACTATGTGTTATAATGATAATGTTTTACTATTAATCAACAATGATCAATTTCATATTTTACAAGTAATGTATATATTCTCAAACTAATAGGCAATTAATTATCTCAACCTGCTATATTCCAAAGGTATATATGTTCTTCTAGAACAAGTAGGCAGCGAATCTGCTGGTTTTCCTGGGTAACAGAGGCTAAAACAAGTAACTATTTACTTGCTTATTTATTACTTATTTATTTATTTTATTTATTTTTTTTAACTCATCCATGCTATATGGGACTTTATGCATTTCTGTCTTCTCTCTACTATCCTTGGCATGTTGACATAAATGTCATCTTGCACTATTACGGCTGCTAGTTCAGACATCACACCTATGCTCAGGAAAGGAAGAAAATACAGGAAAGTGGATTGGGATAGGTGATGATGATGAAAAGCAAATGTTCCCAGATGCCCCTGTCCTACATCTGCTTATGTCCCAATGGCTAGGATAGGCTGGGAATGTATTTACACTTTAATGGAAGCAGACAGGTGAAGAAGGACACAGGCAGGAATGGCCATTCAGTGTATCTGCCACACCCACTAATATATGTAAATAACAAACTGGAGAAACAGTTCTTGGAATAATTGCTCAAACCTTTTTTGTTTGTTTAAAGGCCAAAGTCCAAGGCAGAAATGGCATAGCAACAATGATCAAAAATTTGCTGACTTAGAAACCAAGGACAGCTATTTCAGATATTATTGTCCATGGAACTATGTTTTACCTTGATTTTGGTGGTGATTATATGACAGCATGTGCTTGTCAAAACTTATAAAGTTTATAATAAAGAGAGTTAATTTTACTTTATCTATTATAGCACAGCAAAAAATGCAAAGCTGTATAATCCCAATAATATAAAAATGGATTATTTAATTTTTAAAATCCCATTGTACTTAAGAAAAACATTTGTCTCCACTAATTGCATACAAACTAAAATAATCTGTTATGCCTTTATAGTACTATTTATTTGGGCACTTTTGTGGCTTCTATTGTTGCCTAATTACTAAAATTCACAGTGGTTTAAAATAACTCCATGTATTAATTCACAGTGCTGTAGGTACAATGATCAGTACGTCTTGAATGAATTCTCGGCTGAAATCAAAATATTGATGATGCTGAGTCTCCTCTGAATGACTGGGACAAAAACTTCCCTTCCAAGTTCATCCTTTATGTCTCCAGAAGTCATTTCCTTATAGCTTCAAAGCTATAGTTTTATCTATCTTGTCAAATTAATTTTATGATTAATAAAGGCAATAATTTGGGGAGGAAAAAGTATTCAGTGTGGCAGGCAAAATTCTAAGATGATTGCCATTATTTCTACCCATGATGATGCACCTGTAAATATTTATTTGTCAAAATAAAATTTGAAGATATAATTCAGGTCCCTAAAACTCTAACTCTAAAACAGAGAGTTTGTCTTCCTTCTTAACCTAATCAGGTTAGCCTTTTTACACAAAGTGGCTAGAAACAGAAGAGACAAACATTGAAAGATTGAGAATTCTACCTCTGGCTACTGACAGAGAATGGAAGGGGCCACCTACCAAGGAATGAGAGCAATGAGAGCGCCTCCAAGAATTGAAATTAGCCCGGGCTATCTTTTTTCTTTTGTGTGTCCTAATGTTCCCTCTTGGAATAAATCGCTTGAGAATGGGCTCAAGTCTTTTTCTCTGGCAGTCCTTCTGCAGTGATGAGACTGGAGATCTCCTATGCTTTCTGGTCCAGCTTCCCAAACCCTGAGCAATCACTCTCTGTCATACATCCTAGACCAGTGCCGAAGAGATGTGTCACTGGGGAATTCAGATTTTTCTCTTGCTTGTCCCTGACTCTGCTCCTTTTCCCTGACTCCCATCCCCAATGCTGCTTTCAGTATGCAATCCATGCTCTCTGCTCTGTTGTGACGTTTTATATTTTAGTATGCCCAGATTTTTTTTTTTCTTTTCAGTACTGGGGATTATACTCTGGGGCATTCTACCTCCGAACTCTACCCCCAGCCCTATTTTTTATTCTTTATTTTGAAACCAAGTCTCACTAACTTGCGGAGTGCCTCACTAGGTAGCTGAGGCTGGCCGCGAACCCAGATCCTCTGGTCTCAGCCTCCCAAATGCTGGGATTACAAAGCTTGGGCCACCAAGCCCGGCTTTTTTTTTCTTTTTGTTTTATGGAGAGTGTGACAGGATTTTCTTTTTGTTCTATTTTTCTTACTTTTTTATGAATTGCTATATTCTAATCAGAGAGCATAGCTCACTCTAGGCAAAGCTTCAAATCAGAAAACAAAACAAAAACTCCTGTTTCTTGGGGAGACTATAATGAGTTCTGTATTGCCAATCACTGCAGGTGGAGTAGGTTGGTAATGATATTCCCCACAATTTGAGTGCCTACTCTGCATCAGGCATTGTTATGATCATTTATGTTAACTCATGCTCCAAGTCTCTCCAGAGCTGTCAAACGAGGAAAAGATGTTAAATATTGTTTCTCACTATTTCAAGGTTTGTAAGTTAAACACATACAGTATAAATCCTAAGAGCAATTTATCCTCCAAGCTTTGGCTTGATCAAAATTTGTAAGCTTAAACAAAAAATGCATTTCACAGTCAAATCCATAACACAGAACCATATGTATTTCCCTTCAAAAATAATTATGAAAGGACTATATTTTAAAATACCTATATTTAGTTAAAACATACAAGCAATTTCAGCTAAATATATATTATCATGTGTACATGATTCTGTATCTATAACAATACTACAAGCTCAAATATTTGTCAACAGTGAAGGGAAATCTGGCAAAGCATTTGCATGTGTCTGGATTGCTTATTTTTACCTCACTTCCATCTACTAATTAGATTCACAACAGGTTATATTGATGGTTCTTCCTTCCAATATCAGTTAGCAATAAAATGTTTTGGCCAGGTATGGTGGTACACACCTGTAATCCTAGTACTTGGAAGCTGACACAGAAGGATCACAGGTTCAAGGCCAGCCTCAGCAAATTAGCAAGACTCACAGTAACCTAGTGAGACATTGTTTCAAAACAAAAATTAAAAAGGTTGGGGTGTAGCTTGGAGGTAGATCACCCCTGGTTTCAATCCCCAGTACCACATACACACAGGCAAACATACACAAAAAGTAGTCTTGATAATATAATCTCTTTATCTCAAGCTTAAAAGAATCATTTTTTAAAAACATCATTTTAGATCTATCATTCTGGATAGGCGTTTTTTAAAAAAAAATGCCAAGTTAAGTATCTTTCTTAAAATTATAAGATTCTATTTCTTTCTTTTTCTTTTTCTTTTTTTTTTTTTTTTTTTTTTTTTGCAGTACTAGGGATTGAACTCAGGGGCATTCTACCTCCAAGCTATACCCCCAACCCTATTTTTTTTTTATTCTTTATTTTGAAACAGGGTCTCACTAAATTGCGGAGTGCCTCACTAGGTAGCTGAGGCTGGCCGCGAACCCGATCCTCTGGTCTCAGCCTTCCAAATGCTAGAATTACAAGCATGCGCCACCATGCCCAGCTGATTCTATTTCTTTCTTAAATACTTGCATGAAAAATATGTCATTTGAAAAGTTTTAAATATTTTTGTTAGCCTTAAAGTATGCCATACATGAGAGATAATTTCATGATTTATTATTTCATAACTTACATTTTATTTAATTTCAAAAAGTTATAATTATATATAGTTATGGGTAAAATGTGATATTATTATCTGTTTATGTGATATAGAATGGTTGGATCAAACTAATTAACATATTACCTCTAATACTTATCACTTACTCCTCCCTTCTATTTTGGAACATTATATCCTTTCACCAATATCTACCTATTTTCCCCCATCTCTAGCCTCTAGTAATCATCATTCTGCTTTGTGCTTCTGTGAGTTGATTATTTTATATTTGATATATAACTAAAAACATGCAGAATTTGTCTTTATGTACCTGGTTTATTTTACTTATCCTAAAGCCTTCCCAGCTTCACCTATATAGTCACAAGTGACTGAAGTTCCTTCATGTTTTTAAGGATAAATAGTATTCCATCTGGTATATGCATTTTTTTATTCATATGTTGATGGATATTTAGTTTAAATTCTTATATTGGCTATTGTGGCTAATGCTGCAATGAACATGGAAATATAGATATCTCTTCAACATACTATTTTCAAAGCCTTTGGCTATATATCCAACAGTGGGATTCCTGGATCATATGGTAGATTTGTTTTAAATTTTTTGAAAAACTGCTATATAGAATGGTTGTACTAATGTACATTTCTACTAAAGGTGTGTAAGGGTTTCTTTTTCTCCATGTCCTTTTGAAACTTTTCTTTCATTATTGTAATAATATCTATTCTAACTGAGGTGAGGTTTATCTCATTGTGCTTTTAAGTATAATTTTTCTGATGATTACTGATTTAGACCATTTTTTTCTTATATCTGTTCATTTGTTTGCCTTCTTCTAAAAATTTTCATTCAGGTTCTTTGTTCATTTTTAATTACTTTATTTTGTCATTACTATGGGGTTGAGTTTGTTAGACATTTTTTGCAGATTAAACCTTTATTAGACATATGACTTGAAAACATTTTCTCCTATTTTGTACATTATCTTTTCTCTCTGTAGATGGTTCCATTTGCTGTGCAGAATATTTTTAGTTTGATATAATTCCATTGGTCTATTTTGCTTTCTGGTCTGTGCTTCTGCAGCATATTCAAAAAAATCATTGTCTGGATGAATGTCATGAAAAATTTTTCCTATGATTTCTTCTAGTATTTTTATAATTCAGATCTTCTATGTATAATCCATTTTGAGTTTTTGCATATTGCATAGAAAAGGGTCTAACTCATTCCTTTGAATGTGAGCATCTAATATTCCAAACAGCCTTTAATGCAGAGACTATCCTATTCTACTGTATATTCTTGGCAACCTTGTTGAAAATCAATTGACCATAGATGTTTGGGTTTTGGTAGTACTATTTATTCTCCTCTATAGTTTCTTATACCTACTTTAATACTAGTATTGTGCTTTTTTAGTTGCTACAGCTTTATAATATAGTTTGAGTTCAGGTAATAAGATGCCTCCAGCTTTATTCTTTTTGTTCAAGATTGTCTTGCCTTTCAATCTCTTTTGTGCTTCCATATGGTTTTTAGGATTCTTTTCTATTTCTGTGATAATGAACATTAGGATTTTAATATGACTTACACTGAATTTTTAGATCACTTTGGGCAGTATGGGCATTTGAAAATATTGGTGTTTTTACAGTGTGATGGCCCATGCCTATTGGGAGGCTGAGACAGGAGGATCTCAGGTTTGAGAACAGCCTCAACAACCAAACAAGACTCTGTTTCAAAAAAAAAAAAAATAATGACTGGTGGTGTAGCTTGGAGGTATAATGCCCCTGGGTTAAATTCCCAGTACCACAAAAAATTAAAAAAAAAAAATCATTGGTTCTTCCATTTATTTGTATCTTCAATATCTTTCATCAAATTTTGTAGTTCTTACTTAATGAATTATAACATCATTGGTTAAATTTATTTCTAGGAATTTTACCTTTTTTCTTTGCAGATATTATAAATGGGATTATTTTCTTGATTAATTTTTCATATTTTTATTGTGAGTATAGAAACA
>PVLC010048573.1:0-10719 GCA_004027655.1 Graphiurus murinus
TCCCAAATGCTGGGATTACAAGCGTGCGCCACCACGCCCGGCTTTATTTTTTATTTTTTATTTTTATTTTTTTGCGGTACTGGGGATTGAACTCAGGGGCGTTCTACCTCCGAGCTACACCCCCAGCCCTATTTTTTTTATTCTTTATTTTGAAACCGAGTCTCACTAAGTTGCAGAGTGCCTCACTAGGTAGCTGAGGCTGGCCACGAACCCGGATCCTCTGGTCTCAGCCTCCCGAATGCTGGGATTACAAGCATGCGCCACCACGCCCGGCTCTATTTTTTATTTTTGATACAGGGTTCTCACTAAGTTGCAGAGGACCTCACATTGCTGAGACTGGCAGCGAACCTGTGATCGTCCTCTCCTGCCTCAGCCTCCCAAGTACTAGGATTACATGCCTATACCACCACGCCCAGCTCATGTTGGATTTTAATAGTTTACTCATCTATCTTAGGATATTTGTCTAATTATTGAGTTGTTATAATCTGTGTGAAGTAGACAAAGTAGATATTACTTATTACCATGCTTATTTTACAAAAATAGAAACATTCATAATAGTTAAGTGAGTTGTCTGAGGTCGTAAGAAGTGTCTCAAGTTAAAATCTTTTAACTGTTAATTCCAAATGTCAGGTTCTTTATATTGTACTTAACTCATGTGATTTGTTTATCTCTTCTTCTTAACAATTACGCTGGAGATTTTATGAGTATTTTTCTTGGTTTTGTTTTGTTTTTGTGGTACTGGGGATTGATTGCAGGCATTCTACCTCTGAGCTACACCCCCAGTCGTTTTATTTTTTGTTCTGAAACAGGGCTTGATACTTTAGGATGCTGAGAGTCTTGCTGCATTGCTGAGATTGTCCTGGAACTTGTCTCAGCCTCCCAAGTACTGGGATTAAGGTGTGCACGGCCATACCCAGCTTCCTATTTCTTTCTTTTTTATTTTTTTTATTTTTATTTTTTTGCAGTACTGGGGATTGAACTCAGGGTCATTTTACCTCCGAGCTACACCCCCAGCCCTATTTTTTTTTTTTTTTTTTGGCGGTACTGGGGATTGAACTCAGGGGCATTCTACCTCCGAGCTACACCCCCAGCCCTATTTTTTATTCTTTATTTTGAAACCGAGTCTCACTAAGTTGCGGAGTGTCTCACTAGGTAGCTGAGGCTGGCCGCGAACCCGGATCCTCCAGTTTCAGCCTCCCGAATGCTGGGATTACAAGCATGCGCCACCACGCCCGGCTCCCCCAGCCCTATTTTTTATTCTTTATTTTGAAACTGGGTCTCACGAAGTTGCCGAGTGCCTCACTAGGTAGCTGAGGCTGGCCGAGAACCCGGATCCTCCGGTCTCAGCCTCCCGAATGCTGGGATTACAAGCGTGCGCCACCACGCCCGGCTTTTCTTTTTTATTTTTATTTTGATTGAACTCAGGGACATTTTACCTCTGAGCAACACCCTCAACTCTTTATTTTTTATTTTGAAACAGGGTCTCAGTAAATTGCTGAAGATCTTGCTGAGTTGCTAAGGCTGTCCTCAAACTTGAGAACCTCCTATCTCAGTCTCCCAAGTACTGGGATTACAAGCATGTGCCACCATGTGTTGCTTATGAGTGTTTTTCTGTTATTATTTATGGTTCTTCAGTAGTGATTGATTCAGCTTAGGAAGTTTGTTTTATTAATTTTTATTTTATTTTATTTTTTTGCGGTATGGGGATGGAACCCAGGGGCATTCTACCTCCGAGCTATACCCCCAGCCCTATTTTTAATTCTTTATTTTGAAACCGAGTCTCACTAAGTTGCGGAGTGCCTCACTAGGTAGCTGAGGCTGGCCGCGAACCCGGATCCTCCAGTCTCAGCCTCCCGAATGCTGGGATTACAAGCGTGCGCCACCACACCCAGCTTTATTAATTTTTTTATTGATGTTTGTACAGAGTAAATACACAAATTATAAGTGGAAAGTTATAAGTGGACAGATTCATGAATTTTCAAACACATGACTATTTAACCAACATCCAGGTCAAGAAACAGTATTACTAACACCCAGAACCTCTCCTTTGTGCCCCTGTCAGTTACTACTCCCCAAAGCATAACCATTATCCTGACTTAAAACATCTTATGTTAAAGCCAGGCATGGTAGTATATGGTTATAGTCCTAATACTTGGGAGGCTGAGACAGGAGGATTGCAGGTTTGCTGCCAGCCTCAGCAACATGAGCAACTTAGTGAGGCTGTGTTTCAAAATTAAAAATTAGGACTGAGGTTGAACCTTAAGAGGTAGAATACCTCTGGGTTTAACCCCAGTAAAAACACAGGCACACACACACACATACACACACAAGACCCAACAACCACGCCTCAAAACATCATGTTAGTTTTGCCTTTGAACTTTGTATAAATTGACTCATACCTGCATATAGTCCTTTGTATCTGATTTATTTTGCTAAACATGATATTTGTGAGATTCATTTGTATTGTTGCATGTAGTAGGATAGACAACAGTATTCCATGTACTTTTTTTTTTTTGCTGTACTGGGGATTGAACTTGGGCATTCTTCCTTCGAGCTTTACCCCCAGCCCTATTTTTTATTCTTTATCTTGAAACAGGGTCTCACTAAGTTGTGGAGTGCCTCACTAGGTAGCTGACCCGGATCCTCTGGTCTCAGCCTCCCAAATGCTGGAATTACAAGCATGCGCGCCACCACGCCCGGCTCCCCATGTACTTTTTTTTTTTTTTGCGGTAATGGGGATTGAACTCAGGGGCATTCTACCTCCGAGCTACACCCCAGCCCTATTTTTTATTCTTTATTTTGAAACCGGGTCTCACTAAGTTGTGGAGTGCCTCACTAGGTAGCTGAGGCTGACCTCGAACCCGGATCCTCCCGTCCTCCCGTCTCAGCCTCCCGAATGCTAGGATTACAAGCGTGCGCCACCACGCCCGGCTCCCATGTACTTTTATTATTAAATTAGTGTATGCTTTCATTTATTCATCAGATAATCTTGAGTAGCTGGGCGTGGTGGCGCACGCTTGTAATCCCAGCATTCGGGAGGCTGAGACCGGAGGATCCGGGTTCGCGGCCAGCCTCAGCTACCTAGTGAGGCACTCCGCAACTTAGTGAGACCCGGTTTCAAAATAAAGAATAAAAAATAGGGCTGGGGTGTAGCTCGGAGGTAGAATGTCCCTGAGTTCAATCCTTATTACCTCAAAAAAAAAAAAAAAAAAAAAAAAAAAGATAATCTTGAGTTAACTGCAAAATCATATTGTCCAAAGATGAATTTAAATTTGTGGGGATTAGAATTTTGATGTGGTGATTAGGGAGATTCTTGGTATATTAAAGTAAAATGGGCTGCCTTCATATTTTTTTACATAAACCTGTGTATTGAATTAAGAGCAGACAGTTTCTACTATGACTGACTGTACTTTATTACTTTGTGTGTTTTCTATAAGTTTTAGTTCTTTTGTAAGCAATATGATGAAACATCCTATATATACATATTTTTTGCGGTACTGAGGATTGAACTCGGGGGCATTCTAACTCCGAGCTATACCCCCAGCCCTATTTTTTTATTCTTTATTTTGAAACCAGGTCTAACTAAGTTGCAGAGTGCCTCACTAGGTAGCTGAGGCTGGCCTCGAACCCAGATCCTCCGGTCTCAGCCTCCCGAATGCTGGGATTACAGCATGTGCCACCACACCCGGCTCCTATATTCTTTTTTTTTTTTTTTTTTTTTGCGGTACTGGGGGTTGAACTCCGGGGCATTCTACCTCCGAGCTATACCCCCAGCCCTATTTTTTATTCCTTATTTTGAAACCGGGTCTCACTAAGTTGCGGAGTGCCTCACTTAGGTAGCTGAGGCTGGCCTCGAACCCGGATCCTCCGGTCTCAGCCTCCCGAATGCTGGGATTACAAGCATGCGCCACCACGCCCGGCTCCTATATTCTTTAAAAAAAAAGACATTTATTGAATTTATGGTCATAAACTATAGCTTTATCAATTACAAGGGTTGTGACCCAGTGACCTATATATATTGTTTCTCTTAGTCACAAGCATAGACATTCTGTATCTCAGGACTGCTGCAAAGATGAATAACACAAACTACATAAAAGTAACTTGTGCAAACCCTTGAAAAAAGGTGCTCAGTGAGTATTTTATTCTTTTTTTAAAATTATGTGGTAAATACATTAATTTGTTAATCCAGAAGTAGGCTTTTTTTTTTTTTTTTTTTTTTTCAGTACTGGGGATTGAACTTAGGGGCATTCTATCTCCGAGCTATACCCCCAGCCCTATTTTTTATTCTTTATTTTGAAACCGAGTCTCACTAAGTTGCAGAGTGCCTCACTAGGTAGCTGAGGCTGGCCGCGAACCCGGATCCTCCTGTCTCAGCCTCCCGAATGCTGGGATTACAAGCGTGCGCCACCACGCCCGGCTCAAATACTAAAGTATTTTTATAATGTACTTCCTGAAGCCAAAGACTTCCTTGATACTATGAAATAGTTATATCTTGGGTCCTAAAAATACGTCAGGATGATAAGCTAGGAATAATAATTACTTTTTGTCCCCTCTTGAACTTTTAAAAATATTATATTTTAAAATTACAAATGGGCTAGGCATCATGGGCAACACCTGTAATTCCAGTTCTTGGGAAGTTGAGACAGAGGATCGTGGGGCTCAAGGCCAGAATGAGTAACTCAGCAATGGCCTCAGCAGCTTAGTGATACCCTGATTCAAAATAAAAACCATAAAATAGGGCTGGGAATGTAGCTCAGAGGTAGAATTGCCTCTGGATTCGATCCCCAGTACAAAAAAAAAAAAAAAAAAAAAATTACAAATGGGATTATACTATGTATACTATCTGGCCTTTTTAATTTAGTGATGTATTTTGGATTTTGGTGTGCAATAACTGTAAAAAATGCCTTGATTTTAATTGTGTATGGTTATACCAAAAATTACTTTTCTATTGAATGATAGGTAATTTTCAATATTTTGCTGATACACCTGTCTCTGTGTAAGTAACTCCTTTCCCAAAGTAGCAGAAGTTGTTGCTTATTAGTATCTGAGCTAAGAGAATTTGACAAAAGTAGAACCAAGAGCATTGAATCACATCAAAAGCCTTTTTAACTGTGAGATTATTTGCCCAGTATAGTACCCCTCCCCCCACACACCTTTTTTGTGAAACTGGGGATTGAACCCACGGGTGTTCTATCCCTAAACTACACCCCAGCCCAATTTTTTTTTTTTTTTAATTATTTTAAATTTTGAAACAGTCTCACTAAGTTGCAGAGGGCCTTGGTAAGTTGCTGAGGCTGGCCTTGAACCTGTGATCCTTCTGTTTCAGCTTCCCAAGTACTATATATACCCCCTTTTTTGTTAAAAGTAGTTGAAACTGATGACGTTTTGTTCCTGACTACTCAGGAATTAAGAGGTATTGTGAGTATCCTTGTCTTGCACTTATCTATATGGAAACATTCTTGTGTTTGTACTTTTAATATTTGCTTTTTACTTCTGAAAAGTACTGTTTATCATATTAAAGATTTTCCTTTTTCTTCCTGATTTGCTCTAAGGGATTTAAATAAATCAGGAATAGTGAACAGTTTAACTTAGATGACCTTGTGCTTTTGTTTTACCTATTAATGTAGTACATTCATCAATAGATTCTCTGATGTTGACAGTTTTTGCAGAGAAAACTCATATGTAAAAGAGAGTGAGCCTATTAGTGAGGATGTTAAATCATATGGGTATTACTTGTCTCATCCAAAACAAATTCCTGAACCGTGGTCACACCACTTCTGAATCTGTACCTCTGGCTAGAAAAATTGCTGTATCCTAATGAGTTTAAATCTGTTTTATCCTGAGCCATTTATTTTACTACTTGGTAGGATGGAGTTATTCTATCTTGGTCATTTAGGGCCTTTTTTCAGAGTTGCTTGTTTGTACATCTCTAAATTTATTGCAGCTGCATTATCAGCGAGAGCTGTAATGGTTGTGGGGGAGGCAGCCCCATATCTACAACACAGTCACATTGTTTTGGGTATATTGCCATTGTAAAAATATGAGATAAGTAAGAGATACAAATAACTGGAAAGAAAAAGATCAATGTGGCCAATGCTATTGTTAGTTTCTTACTCAGTAGCCATTTTCCCCCTTCTTTCTTGTAAACAGAGCTCGGGTTTGTAACAAGTGCCCGGGGGTTTGTGTTTCATAGGGGGCTGGTCCCTGTGAACCCTAAGGATTAAATAAAAGTAATTTAAACCAACTGTGATAATCCCACTGCCCTTGCCATCATCTGATTTAATAATGGCATTATTACCTGCCTCAATTTTTTTTTTTTTTTTTTTTGGTACTGGGGATTGAACTCAGGGGCATTCTACCTTCGAGCTACACCCCCAGCCCTATTTTTTATTCTTTATTTTGAAACAGGGTCTCACTAAGTTGTGGAGTGCCTCACTAGGTAGCTGAGGCTGGCCTCGAACCCGGATCCTCTGGTCTCAGCCTCCCAAATGCTGGAATTACAAGCGTGCGCCACCATGCCTGGCTCCTACTTCAGTTTTTACTAGTTTAGTGGGCATAAAATTCTTCCTCATTGTGGTTTTAATTCATATTTTTCTCATTAGGAATGGGGACCACTTATCAAATGTTTGTTGGGTATTTCTTTTGTGATGTACCCGATAGTGCCATTTGTTTGGTTAGATTCTTTGTGTTTTTCTTCATTATTTATGGATGCTTTTTTTTGGGTTATTCATTTGTGTTGTTATTAAAAAATAACTGAGATGGGACAATTTATAAGAAACAAATTTATTTTTCACGATTCTGGAGACTGGGAAGTCCAAGATTAAAATGCCTGAAGGTTCAGTTATATGGTGAGGTATGTGTCTTCCTGAGGAGATGAACTCTTTGTCCTCACAAGGCAGAAATAAGACTGAAGGACCAGGGAGCCAAACACTGTGAAGCCTCTTTTATAAGGACCTCGATTCTATTCATGAAGGAGGAACCCTCTTAGTTACCTCTTTTTTTTCGGTGGTACTGGGGATTGAACCCAGGGGCAGTCTACCTCTGAGCCACACCTCCAGCCCTATTTTATTTTTATTTTTATTATTTATTTATTTATTTATTTTTGCGGTACTGGGGATTGAACTCAGGGACATTCTACCTCCAAGCTACACCCCCAGCCCTATTTTTTATTCTTTATTTTGAAACCGAGTCTCACTAAGTTGCAGAGTGCCTCACTAGGTAGCTGAGGCTGGCCTCGAACCCACATCCTCCGGTCTCAGCCTCCCGAATGCTGGGATTACAAGCATGCGCCACCACGCCCGGCTTATTTTTATTTTTTTTGAAACAAGGTCTCTCTAAGTTGCGGATGGCTTCGCTAAATTGCTGAGGCTGGCAATAAACCTGGGATTCTCCATTTTCAGCCTCACAAGTACTTAGATTACAGGTGTGTGCCATCTCACCCAGCTAATTATCCCTTAAAGATCTTTCCTCTTAAAACTATTACTGTTACATTGCCCATTAAGTTTCAACACCTGAATTTTGGACCTCGCACAGTCGGACTGTAGCACAAAGGGATCAAACCCAGAGGCATTCTACCTCTGATCTACACTCAAAGCCCTTTATGTATTTTATTTTATTATTTTATATTTTTTAATTTTTTTTCGGTACTGGGGATTGAACTCAGGGGCATTCTACCTCCAAGCTACACCCCCAGCCCTATTTTTTATTCTTTATTTTGAAACCGAGTCTCACTAAGTTGCAGAGTGCCTCACTAGGTAGCTGAGGCTGGCCTCGAACCCAGATCCTCTGGTCTCAGCTTCCTGAATGCTGGGATTACAAGCGTGCGCCACCACGTCCGGCTTATGTATTTTATTTTGAAACAGGGTTTCACTAGGTTGCTGAGTCTGGCCTCAAATCTAGGATTCTCCTGTCTCAGCCTCCCAAGTACTGGGATTATGGGCATATACCACCATGCCTCGTTTAGCATTAACTTTAAAAAACAAACAAACAAACAAACAAAAAAAACAGTTTGTGAGTTGCAAATACCTTCTATATCGAGGTTCATTTGCCCTTCCTCTCTCCCTTCTTTTCTCATGTGAAAAATAATCAATCTTAATTTTTCTTTTGGTGGTGGTACTAGGGATTGAACCCAGGGGTGTTCTACCTCTTAGCTACACCTTTAGCCTTATTTTTTATTTTGAAACAGGGTCTCAGTAAGAGCAGACGGCCTTGTTAAGTTGCTGAGTCTGGCTTCCCGCCTGCAGTACTGTCTCAGCCTTCCAAGGACTGGACTTCTGGGTATGTACCATTATACCTGAATCAGACTTAAAATTGTTTTTTTTAAGGAACTGGGGGTTGAATCCTGGGGCATTCTATCTCCAAGCTACACCCCCAGCTCTATTTTGTATTTATTTTGAAACAGGGTCTCACTAAGTTGCAGAGGGCCTCAATAAGTAACGGAGGCTGACTGTGAACCTGCAATCTTCCTGTTTCAGCCTTCCAAGTATTGGAATTACAAGCATGTGCCACCATGTACGGCTAGACTTAATTTTGGCGCACGCTTGTAATCCCAGCATTTGGGAGGCTGAGACCGGAGGATCCGGGTTCACGGCCAGCCTCAGCTACCTAGTGAGGCACTCCGCAACTTAGTGAGACTCGGTTTCAAAATAAAGAATAAAAAATAGGGCTGGGGGTATAGCTCGGAGGTAGAATGCCCCTGAGTTCAATCCCCAGTACCTCAAAAAAAAAAAAAAAAAAAAAAAAAATTTTTTTTCTTTTCTTTTTTTTTTTGCGGTACTGGGGATTGAATCCAGGAGCATTCTACCTCTGAGGTACACCCCCAGTCTTATTTTTTATTCTTTATTTTGAAACAGTGTCTCACTAAGTTGTGGAGAGCCTCACTAAAATAGCTGAGACTGGCCTCGAATCCGGATCCTTCTGTCTCAGCCTCCCAAGTACTGGGATTACAAGCATGTACTTTTAATATAGTTTGTCAATCTGTTCTGATTTGTTTATGTATTTATGTAGTTATGCATATTTAGTTTTAAGACATCTCTTCAAATTTGAGTAATAAAAAAGTCTCTTGTTTTAAAGCTTTATTTTTCTTTTCAATCTACTGATGATGCAATTTTCCTTTTTTCTCCACCAGTAGTGGGGTAGGGACTGGAATTTATTTTTCCCATAGGAATAGTTTACTTAGTCTCTTTTTTTTTGGTGGTACTGGGGATGGAACAGGGGCATTCGACCTCCGAGCTATATACCTCCAGCCCTGTTTTTTTTATTCTTTATTTTGAAACAGGGTCTCCCTAAATTGCAGAGTGCCTCACTAGGTAGCTGAGGCTAGCCTCGAACCTGGATCCTCTGGTCTCAGCCTCCCAAATGCTGGGATTACAAGCGTGCGCCACCACGCCCGGCTTACTTAGTCTCTCTTTTTTTTTTTTGCGGTACTGGGGGATTGAACTCAGGGGCATTCTACCTCCGAGCTATACCCCTAACCCTATTTCTTATTCTTTATTTTGAAACCGAGTCTCACTAAGTTGCAGAGTGCCTCACTAGGTAGCTGAGGCTGGCCGCGAACCCAGATCCTCCGGTCTCAGCCTCCCGAATGCTGGGATTACAAGCATGGGCCACCACGCCCAGCTACTTAGTCTCATTTTTAAAGTCCATCTTCTACACTGATCTGTGAAACTGGCCAAGTCCTAATCAAGTTTCCTTATATGTGTGGATCTGTGTCTGGACTTAATTCTGTTGTGTGTTCTATTTGTATGTCCTTACTATACCTCCTTCCCTTAATTACTATAACTTTATACAAGTCTTGCTGTCGGGGAGGGCAGATCCCCTTACCCTGTAGTTAAGAGGTGTTTGGGCCTTTGCATATCCAGTATTAAAATTTAGTGCTAAGGTCTTTGAGGTGCCTTGTTAAATTATGGATCTAGAGAATATTTTGGGAGGGAAGATTGACATTTTTTATGATGATGATCTTTATGATATGAACTTGGTATATCTCTAATCATTTATATTTATTTAATGTTTTAATATAATTTCTCCCACATAGTTCTGAGACACTTTTGGTTAGATTTTTGAAATAAGCCTTTTCATTTTAAATTAAATTTGCAGCTACTTTGGCAGATATATGGAAAAAAATGTGACAGTTTTTGCATACTAATTTGTCACTTTGTTAATTTTGTATTTTCCCAATACTTTGCTGTTTTGAGTTTCTTTTTTGCTCAAGCTGTCCTCAAACTTGTGATCATCCTGTCTGAGCCTCCCAAATACTGGGATTACAGGCATGTATCACCATGTATGGCTATTTTTGAGTTTCTATGTGAATAATTGTTTCACCGGCAAATAAGGAGACTAGTTTCCTTCCAATTGTTATGCCACTAACATTTTCTTATCTTAGTGTACTGGCAATATGATCTTATGCTAGGTACTAAAAAGTATTAATGATAATGGAATTCTGATTTTTTTTTTTCTGTCTTTTGAGGGAGTGCTTGATGTGTTTCAACATTGAGCATATTTTTTTTTTTTTTTTTTTTTTTGCGGTACTGGGGATTGAGCTCAGGGGCATTCTACCTCCGAGCTATACCCCCAGCCCTATTTTTTATTCTTTACTTTGAAACCGGGTCTCACTAAGTTGCGGAGTGCCTCACTAAGTAGCTGAGGCCGGCCGCGAACCTGGATCCTCCGGTCTCAGCCTCCCAAATGCTGGGATTACAAGCGTGCGCCACCTCGCCCGGC
>PVLC010048574.1:0-10719 GCA_004027655.1 Graphiurus murinus
ATATATGGAGAATATATTTTAGGCATTATGTTTGTTTTTGGGAGTGGGGGTACTGGGGAATGAACCCAGGGGCATTCTATCTCTGAGATATACCCCCAGCCCTTTTTATTTTTAATTTTGAAATAGGGTCTCACTAAGTTGCTTAGGTTAGCTTGGGAACCTTTGAACCTCTTGTCTTGGCCTCCCAAGTACTGGGATTACAAGGTGCATGCCACTGTGCCGGCTGTAACAATTCTTTTTTTTTTTTTTGCGGTACTGGGGACTGAACTCAGGGGCATTCTACCTCCGAGCTATACCTCCAGCCCTATTTTTTATTCTTTATTTTGAAACTGAGTCTCACTAAGTTGCGGAGTGCCTAGGTAGCTGAGGCTGGCCGCGAACCCGGATCCTCAGGTCTCAGCCTCCCGAATGCTGGGATTACAAGCGTGCGCCACCAAGCCCGGCCTATAACAATTCTTTACAGCATAAAATAGAAACCAGTTTTATCATACAACTTAACAATATCATACAACTGGTAATTCTTTAAAAAAATACAATACCAATAATACAATATGCCAAATCTTTCCCAATTCAATTTGAAGAATCTTTAGTATAAACAAGTTCAGCAAAGTCCTTTTGATGCAATTTCTTTTGGATTTACTGCAACACTTTTTGTTATATTGTATGTCTTGTAAATTCCAATAAGTCTATCTGAAATCTCAAACATATTATTTCGAAGAGAAATTATTATGAACTGGGCATTTTTTGTTTGCTCCTGAAGAGAAAGCAAAGAAAAAAAAAAAAAAAAAAGGTAGAAGTATTAGCAGTAACAAATTATAAACAGTTAAATTTTATAAAATATCCCTCAAATATTTTGGGGGCAATGAGTTCAACATTACATAGATAACTAATATGTATAGTAGTGATGACATGGATAATTGTTGAAACAGTATTTGAGTTTAAGAGGAAATTGTTTTTGAAAGCACATCTGCCTAGAAGTTTAGTGGGAAAGATCTAGGAAGGAGACCTGGGATTCTAGCTATAATTCTGCTACTAATTTGCATTGTCAATTTATATTTTACTTCTCTAAACTTAAAATATTTGTTTCAAATAAGCATTTGTTTTTTTTTTTTTTTTTTTTTTGCGGTACTGGGGATTGAACTCAGGGGCATTCTACCTCCGAGCTACACCCCCAGCCCTATCTTTTATTCTTTATTTTGAAACCGAGTCTCACTAAGTTGCGGAGTGCCTCACTAGGTAGCTGAGGCTGGCCGCGAACCTGGATCCTCCGGTCTCAACCTCCCGAATGCTGGGGTTACAAGCGTGCGCCACGATGCCCGGCTCACATTCGGTTTTTTGATACCAGAGGATGTAGAGTTAAGAGAACAGGGAAAAAAGCTAAATAGTAAAGTATTCAAAGATTCACATGTACAATGTTTAGGGAAACTAAAAAATTTTTAGAATGAAAATTACTTACATATATATAAAATGCAACAATGGACACATTTTTAAAATCAAGAGCTGCATCAATCTCATCCATGAAGTAAAGGGGAGTAGGTTTGTAATGATGAAGAGCAAATACTAAGGCCAATGAACTAAGTGTTTTCTCTCCTCCTGAAAGGTTGAAGATCTTTTTCCAACTTTTCTTAGGTGGTCGAACACTGCAATAATGAAGAAAATCTTAGTCAAATTACTTGTAAAAAGCTGGGTGTGGTGGTGCACGCTTATAATCCCAGTACTTGAGAGGCTGAGACTGGAGGATCCAGGTTCGTGGCCAGCCTCAGCTACTTAGTGAGGTACTCCGCAACTTAGTGAGATCCTGTATCAAAATAAAGAATAAAAAATAGGACCAGGGGTATAGCTCAGAGGTAGAATGCCCCTGGGTTCAATCCCCAGTACTACAAAACAAAACTTGTAAACCTAAAGTCCAGACTTCATGAGTTGTTTTCTATAACTGACTTTTGTCACCTTTATACTCATTAGCTTTTCACAAATACGAACTCTTTTTTTCCTGGTTATTCTATACAAATATTAATGGAGGATGAACATAGGAGCATTCTACCCCAGAGCCTCACCCCCAGTCCTATTTTATTTTGAAACAGGGCCTCATTAAGTTGTGGAGTGCCTTGCTAGGTTGCTGACGCTGGTCTCCAACCACAATCCTTTTTCAGCCTCCCAAGTACTGGGATTACAAGTGTGTGTCACAGCGTGGTGGCACACTCTTGTAATCCCAGCATTTGGGAGGCTGAGACCGGAGGAGGGTCCGGGTTCGTGGCCAGCCTCGGCTAACTAGTGAGGCACCCCACAACTTAGTGAGACCCTGTTTCAAAATAAAGAATAAAAAATAGGACTGGGGGTGTAGCTCGGAGGTAGAATTCCCCTGGATTCAACCCCCAGTACCACAAAAACAAAAACCCAAAATCAAAAAACCAAGTGTGTGTCACCACATCTGCCTTAAACTTTTAAGATTTAAATAGGTTAGTTGAGGTACTTTGTACTATTCTTTTCCCTCATTCAATACAACCTTTCCATCATGGTATTAGATTTAAAAGGTTTAAGCTGAATATCGTGGTGCACCCTTGTAATCCCAGTACTTGGGAAGCTGAGACAGGAGGATTGCAGGTTCAGGGGCAGCTTCACCAGGTAGTGAGACTCATCAACCTAGAGAGACCCTGTTTCAAACTAAAAATAAAACAATGCTGGAGGTTTAGCTTGGAAGTAGAATGGCCCTAGGTTCAACTCCTAGTAACACACACACACACACACACACACACACACACACACACAGTTGAAATTTAAAAATAATGAACTAGACAAATATTTTGTAAAGATTAAAAATTATTTGCATGAAATTTATGCTATAAATTGCTAGATATATAAACAAATTATTGTTTATCATCAAAGAAAACAAGTTGTAGATCTAATCTTAATATCAACCCCAAAAATACTGTTTGGAAAATGTGTTTACTGGCACAGGATTCTAAATTTACAAACCTGAACATGATTCCTTCAGAGAAAGGATCCAAGCTGTCTACAAGCTCCAGTTCAGCATCTCCACCTAAAGTAAGCATCTGGTAATTTTCCTTTAATTTATTTGTTATTATGTAAAAACCTGCCATAAATTCATTAAGCCTTTGTTTTCGAAGATCTTCATATGCCTGTCTAAAGCTATCTCTTTCGGAAGTAATTTTGTCCAATTCTGCTACTCGTTGCAAATATAATTCTTCCTGTGAATAGATCGTGAGAGAATATATATGGGAATTAGCATTGTTCATTATATAAGATTAAAGATCATAATTTAGGCTAAGGACTAAAACAATTTTTGGATTACTACAAATAAACCATTTATTCAATACCTTCTTTTTGTACTCTGCAATGGCACCGAGGTTTGGTTTCATTTCATGACACTGGGCTTCCAAAAGTGCAATTTGATTTGTTATAGAATCTGGGTCCTTGATTGCTTCAAGTTCTTTTGGGCTTAGAACCGAAACTTCCTCAATAGTATTATCTTCTAAAGGATGCAATGATATTTTTGAAATCTAAAATTCCATTTAGGTGAAAGAGGGACAACACAATATATTGTTAAAAAACAAAACAAAACAGGAAAATTACAAAGCTTTGAAAACAACAGTAATTGTATAATTTGAAATTTTCAAAGAACTTGAACTAAAACTACTTTTCCATACTAAAGTGTTCATCCTTTTGTTAAATCTCCAGATCATCTTTGGGGGGAAAGGTAGTTGCCCAATCCTAACCATTACTCAGATTTTTCTGTATATAATTACTATATCCCTTATAAACCTGAGAAGTGATAATCTTAGAATTAAGACTCAAAACATAAAGTCCCCAGATTCCCAATCCTTTTACATAAAAGATAGGCTTAAATTTAAATCTGAGTATGGTAGCAGTCTCACCTCTTTCTGCCAATATTTTATTTTAGAATTATGTTGAGCGATGTGACCATCTATTTGTTCAAGTTTCAATTTAATACTAAGTGCATCCTTTTGAAGAGCATGTTCATTTTCTTGAATAACTTTCAGTTCTTGAAGTAGATTACGATGTTCTTTCTGGATCTCTGGTAAAGACTCCTAAAAACCAAGAAGAACTGCTACAAGATATGGTCTTAGCTGGGCATGGTGGCAACATTTGTATTCCCCATCTTTTGGAGACTGAGACAGGAGGATCAGAAGTTCAAGGCCAACCTCAAGACTTTAGCAAGACCCTTAGAAAGCTAGAGAGCACCTGTCTGAGAATATAAACTAGAAATGGCTGGGTGTGTAGCTTGGAGGTAAAATGCCCCTGAGTTCAATTAAAAAAAAAAAAAAAAGTCTTTACAAACAGAACAGGTATTTATTTTCACATTACAAAGATAACACCGGCAAATCTCTCCCCACATCCTTTCCATTTTAGTTAGTAAAAACATTTTAACTCAGAAAATTTGTAATAGTCATTTCTGTTGTATAAATACAAATTTAGTTATAAACTTTTATCCTATGGAGTGTCTAGTATAAGGCACTGAGGTCTTATACACAATTCTTTAAATTGCATCTAATATATAATACCCTCCCCTCTCTAATATAAAACAAATCTTACCTCTGCATCATTTGTGTTTTTTATGACCTCTGTTGCTTTGACCTCGAGACTTTTCAGCTCTGCTGTTAAGTCATTTACTTCTTTCTCGGTATCTTTTATTTCTTTCTCTGTGTGAGACACAGAGTCTTGTGCCTTTTTAAGATTTCTAAAGAAGCAAAATGACACATTAAAAATATGGTTGATACATGTTATCATTTCTGAAATCTACCAAGTAAGTTTTAGTGACACTTACTGTGACATTTTTTATCATGGGCTTTAAATATGACTTACTAAACTATCCTTGAACTTTGTGTGTGTGCTACTGGTTATTGAACCAAGGTGCACACTACCTCTGAGCTACACTCCCAGCCCAATCTTATTTTTTTTGTTTTGAAACAGGGTCTTGTTAAGTTGTTGAGGGCCTCACTAAATTACTGAGGTTGATCTTGAACCTGCAATCCTCTTGTCTCAGCGTCCCACGTACTGGCATTATAAGTGTGCGCCACCATGACCAGCTGAATTTATTTTTATGCATTTACACAAATACTTGTGTGATGGGTTACATATTTTATTAAATTCTCAATGTAAAAAAGTGATTTTCCTTATCTAACCTTAGACTCCAATACAAAGTTATTCATTACTTTTTTTGGGGTCATTTTCTCTGCAGATTATAGATTCGTAAATCTCTTAGCCATACTTCTGCTCCTAATATGAACAAATGGGTTATTAGCTCCTTATCTTTGAGCAAAAGGCACAGGATTAACCAGATAATCAATCATGGTTAATGGTGGTACACACTTGTAATCCCAATACTTGAGAGGCTAAGACAGGAGGATCACAGGTTTGTGGCCAGTCTTCAGCTACTTAGTGAGGCCCTCTGCAACTTAGACTTTGTTTCAAAATAAAGAATAAGCAGGGCGTGGCACTTGTAATCCCAGCATTCGGGAGCCTAAGACTGGAGGATCCGGGTTCGTGGCCAGCGTCAGCTACCTAGTGAGGCCCTCCGCAACTTAGTGAGACCCTGTTTCAAAATAAAGAATTAAAAAATAGGGCTGGGGATGTAGCTTGGAGGTAGAATGCCCCTGAGTTCAATCCCCAGTACCGCAAAAAAAAAAAAAAAAAAAAAAAAAAGAATAAGAAAAATAGGGCTGGGGATGTAGCTTAGAGGTAGAATGTTGCTGGGTTCCATCTCTGAACAAACAAAAAAACCCTCTTGCCAATGTGGAAGTAGGGAAGGGATACTGTACCTGTCAGCAGTCTTGATTGCTACTTGTGCTTTAGTTATAGCAGAAGCACATTCATCTAACTGCTTATTTATTTTGTCAAGTTTATCTTGTTGGGCCTTGAGTTTATGGTTATTTATTTCTACAATGATATTGTGTAACCGTTTGACCTCAGCTTCTACTTTACCAGCTTTCTCAGCCACACCATCATACTCTGAAATAAAAACAACAAAAAAAACCCCTTAATTCATGTTTCTATACTAATGATCATTTGTTAGATATAAATTTCAATGAAAACCAGATGCATAACTTTAGACATTTAGGAAAAAGTGCCTTAAAAAACAAGAATAACATGTCAAAACAAGTGATATTCTAACAATACACAAGCCTAAACTGTATGGCTCAGCTGTGAACATAACCACTGGTTTTTATTAATGGCTTCACACACTAAGGTTCTTTTCAAAGATCTCAACTTTTTCTTAGGGTATTTTATTCACTATTGGTTTCATGATTTTTAGCTTTAGACTATGTGCCTATTAACTTACCAATACTGAAGAAACTGTGGTTATCTTCTGCTAACCTAACTTAGCAGTTCTTCACGATGTAGCAGAATGAAGACTGTAAGCTACATTGGTGCTGTTCCCTGTGGTTAAAGGGTAAGTCTTTCCCAGATTCCAGTGTAGCTAGAGTTTAGACATAAATTATGAATTGGATATAGCCAGCAGTCACAGAGAAATTAGGATTTTTTGTTTTGGTGAAGTTTAGAGATTTTGGTGGCCAGTCAATTTTTATGAATACCGACAGAGAGTGACTTTACTTTTTTTTTTTGGTGGTACTGGGGATTGAACCCAGGGTCATTCTACCTCTGAGCTATACCCCCCAGCCCTAGTTTTAATTTTTATTTTGAAATGGTTTCACTAGGTTGATGAGTCTCATTACTCACCGAGGCTGTCCTGAAATCTGCAATCCCCCTGCTGTCTCAGCTTCCCAAGTACTGGGATTACAGGCATACACCAACATGCCCGCTGACATTAACTTTGATGGTACAGGTCATATTAGGTGCAATGTGTTTCTGCTAATTGGTAATTGTAGTGGCATCTTCCCAATTTGAGAGACTGCTTTCCAAATGTGTAAGAGGCTCCTTTGATGGGTTCTATGGAGTAGCTCTGGAAATTATTCTTCAATGCTATTTAGAAGCTCTAGTAAACAATCTTAATACCCTGCCATACATCCACACACACATGTACGTACCTATGTACATACTATATGTATCCTATTTACATTAGCTAGTGTGGATTCTGGTCTTCATACTTGAATCCTAATCACTGTCCAACAGAGGAAGGATGAAGAGGTAACATTAAGGTAGAAAAGTTCCAGTTATCAAGAATACCTTTGTCTAGAAAGGCAAGCAGAAATGCTAAGCCAACTGTTGGAAAATTCCTGCAAGGATATATGGAGGTTTGGCACAGGAAGTGGCAGGTAGATTTACTGACAGGAAAGGGTTGGAGAGACTTGCCATTTCTTCTTTCATCTTTCCAATGAGGGAGATCTCCCAATTTCCCATTTATCATGTATGTGTGAGAGATACTAGGGAGTTGAGCACACTAGGCAAGAGTTCTACCATTAAGCTACACCTCCAGCTCCCATTTCTTTATCTTTTTGCACTTATCAGAGAATACTATAATCTTGTAGAAAACTGCTTTTTAGAGTTGGGCGTGGTAGTGCATGCTTGTAATTCCAGTACTTAGAAGGTTGAGACAGGAAGACTGTAGGTTCATGAGTAGTCTTAGCAACCTCATGAAGCCCCCTGCAACTTGGTGAGACCCTGTTTAAGAAAAAAAAAAAAAAAAAAAAAAAAAAAAAAAAAAAAAAAGGGTGTGTGCGTGTGGAGGGGGTATAGCTTAGTAGAATGCCTCTGGGTTCAATCCCCAGTATCAGTAAAACCAAACCAAAAACCAAAACCCAGCTTTTTGGAGGTTCTTTTTCTTTTTTGTGGTACTGGGGACTGAACACAGGGATAGTCTTATCTCTGAGCTATAACCCCAGGCCTATTTTATTTTGAAACAGGGTCACAGTAAGTTATGGAGGGCCTCGCTAAGTTGCTGAGACTGGCCACAAACCTGTGACCCCCTCCTGTCTTAGCTTTATTTTCATAAGGATGTTATATACACACATTTTTAAGTCCTATATATTACTACCACTAGTAATTGCTTTTTTTCAGGTCAGAGCAACCACTGCATTTATTGATGGTATTATGTTATACATACTGATGATGATTTTTGTGTTTAAGTCCATTAGGAGCCGGGTGTGGTAACGCACACTTGTAATCCCAGCATTTGGGAGGCTGAGACCGGAGGATCCGGGTTCATGGCCAGCCTCAGCTACCAAGTGAGGCACTCCGCAACTTAGTGAGACCCGGTTTCAAAATAAAGAATAAAAAATAGGGCTGGGGGTGTAGCTCGGAGGTAGAATGCCCCTGAGTTCAATCCCCAGTACCGAAAGAAAAAAAAAAAAACAAAAAAACAAAAAAGTCCATTAGGAGGCTGGGCATGGGAGGTTGAGACAGGAGGATCGCAGGTTCGTGGCCAGCCTCAGCTACTTAGGCTCTTTGTAACTTAGTGAGACCTTGTTTCAGAATAAAGAATAAAAAATGGGGCTGAGAGTACAGCTTAGAGGTAGAATGCCCCTGGGTTTAATCTCTAGTACCTCTTCTGTGAGGGTAAGGACCAGTATAGAAACAGTACCAGTGTTACATTGATTGGGGGGTGAGGCAGGTATGCAGTTGAGAAGGCTCTCATGTCTAAATCTACTCCCACCCAACAAGTAATTCTTTTTTTTTTTTGCGGTACTGGGGGTTGAACTCCGGGGCATTCTACCTCCGAGCTATACCCCCAGCCCTATTTTTTATTCTTTATTTTGAAACCGGGTCTCACTAAGTTGCGGAGTGCCTCACTTAGGTAGCTGAGGCTGGCCGCGAACTCGGATCCTCTGGTCTCAGCCTCCCGAATGCTGGGATTACAAGCGTGCGCCACCACGCCCGGCCCAACAAGTAATTCTTTAGAACACTTTCCTTGGTTTTTTTTAAGGGTACTGGGGATTGAACCCAGGGGCATTCTACTGCCAAGCTACACCCCCAGCCCTATTTTTTATTCTTTATTTTGAAACAGGGTGTCACTAAGCTACAGAGAGTCTCACTAAGTAGCTGAGGCTGGCTGTGAACCTGCAATCCTGTCTCAGCTTCCCAAGTACTGGTTTTATACATGTGCACCACACCCAGCTTCTTTCTTAAGTACACATACCATGCATTTCTTTAAAAATACCTGTAGGTTGCATATCTACTAGTAGTAGAAAGGGAAAACTGCATGTATAGCCTGTAATTTAGAAGATATCTAAGCTAGCACCTGAACTAGTCAGAAGCATACACTATTTGAATGCTTGAATAATAAAATGCAGATAGGGCGAGGGATGTAGCTCAGTGGTAGAACACTTGCCTAGTGTGTAAAGGCCTGGGTTTACTCCCTCATCATTGCAAACAACAACAACAAACAGAAAGACCAAACAAAATCCCATCATGCTGGGACTATAGGTGTATGTCACCATGCCTACCTCTCTCCTTAGTTTCTTGGGACAATAAATATTTATCTTCTGTGGCTCATCAATCAAACTATAATGGTGGCTCCTGTTCAGGACATACTGAAGGTTCACTGAGTTTTCTAGGGCTAGCAGTAAGATGCTGTAAGCTGAGAAGCAGCCCGTGGCACAACCTTTCCACTTCCCTTCTCATTGTGAGCAAGGTACAAATCTGTTTGACAGGAGCGAGCATGGAAAGAGGCAGGGCTGTGTTCAAGAATAAGACTGGGGACATCAAGGAGGCCACAAAGCCAATTCCACCCATGGATTCCCTTTCTTGATTAAAAAATTCAATTTTGGCAGAACATTTACATGTGCATATTGTACAAGAAAAAAAAAAATTTAAGAGTCTGCAATATTATTTTGCTTCACGTGCATATAATTTACTTCTATGTACTTTTGTTTGGTTTCTCCATTTTGAATGTGAAATGAATAGACTTGGCTCTGGAATCAGATCATACCACACATTCCTATACTAACACATGCAGTGTGACCTCAGGGAAATGACAGAAATAATTTGATGCCAGAGTTTCCTTATTTGTCAAATGAGGCTATCAAGAATACTTATTTTATAGGTTCATGAGAATTAAATAAAAGCAAAACTTATAAAACAGGGCAATGCTCTGCATATCATTATTTAGCTACAATTTATTATCCTATAAACTGTTATCTTAAACACTGGAAACTTATTTTTGGTGCTAGAGATTGAATTCTGGGGCAGTCTACCTCTAATCTCACCCCCAACACTGTTTTGTTTTTTTTTCTTTTTTGTGGTACTGGAGATTGAACCCAGAGGCTAAACCCCCAGATCCATTTTATTTTTTATTTGGAAACAGGATCTCACTAAGTTGCGGAGGGCCTCACTAAGTAGCTGAGACTGGCCATGAACCCGTGATCCTCCTGTCTCGGCTTCTCAAGTACTGGGATTATAAGAGTGCACTACTTTTTATTTTTATACTGAAATACAGTCTCACTAAGTTGCTGAGGCTGGCCTTGAGCCTGCGGCCTTCCTGTCTCAGCCTCCCAGGGACTGGGATTACAGGCATGTGCCACTGCACCTGGCTAAACTTGCAAACTTTAAAAACCTGCTTTTGACAATTTAAAAAAGTCTGAATCAGCCGGGCGTGGTGGCGCACGCTTGTAATCCCAGCATTTGGGAGGCTGAGACCGGAGGATCCGGGTTCGCAGCCAGCCTCAGCTACCTAGTGAGGCACTCTGCAACTTAGTGAGACTCGGTTTCAAAATAAAGAATAAAAAATAGGGCTGGGGGTATAGCTCGGAGGTAGAATGCCCCTGAGTTCAATCCCCAGTACCG
>PVLC010048575.1:0-10721 GCA_004027655.1 Graphiurus murinus
CAGGCATGCCCTTTTGATGACTGAGCTCAACAGAAAGAGTCAGGAACCACTTGCCTTGCTTGCATTCAGTTGGTCTCTCATCTTTCTTTAAATAGAATTTTTCTCTGTAGTCATGGCAGGGTTGTTTACTTTCTTCTGATTGGTTAGTGGGTTGCGTGGTTGCTTTTTTTTCCCCAATTGGTCACTTACACTTTCATCATATTGCTTACAACTATCCTATAGTATTGCATCCCAGAATATTTGTTTACAACTTTAATGTTTGTTTACAACTATGCTATTACCATTCTATCCCTTAATATTTGTTTACAACTATGCTATAATACTCCACAGCACACTGTCAATCAAAAACAAATCAAACTTTATCACTCATAACAGCACCCCAGGAAGAGGTGTTACAAAGAGCTTATTGCAGGATTGAAGCTTTCCTTCGGTAACTTGGGAGAGGTCTAAAGGCTTCTCTCTGGATCGGCTGCTGTGCCGTAGAGTGGGGGTGCTGCTTTGGGCATTTTAGTGAATCTTATTTGTAGGAAAGGCAGGTGGAAGAGAAGCTAAGGCTGTAATTGTTCAGGAGGAGCAGTGATGGGGCAGCCAGAAGACAGAGAAGAACAGAACGGCCAGCCTGAAAGAAACCCTCTCACAGATGTGGTCAAATGGCCTTCAACAGGGATACCGAGATGGCGCAATAAGGGAGGGACAGTCTTCTCAACAAATGGCCATGGAGACATTGGATACCCACACGAAAAGAATGAAGCCATATACAAAACAAAAACCAAAAAAATTAAAATGGGTTAAAGATAAAAATATATATATATATATCTACAAAATTCTTAGAAGAAAACACAGCAGGAAGCTTCACAGTATTGGATTTGGCAATGATTTCTTGGATATGACACCAAAAGCATAGGCTACAAAAGCAAAAATAGACAATCAGGAATACACTGAACTTAAACTTTTTCTGCCCATCACAAGAAACAATAATATGAAAAGGAAATCTATGGAATGGGAGAAAACAATTGCAAAGCATATGTCTAATAAAGAATAAGCTGAGCCGGGCGTGGTGGCGCACGCTTGTAATCCCAGCATTCGGGAGGCTGAGACCAGAGGATCTGGGTTCGAGGCCAGCCTCAGCTACCTAGCGAGGCACTCCGCAACTAAGTGAGACTCGGTTTCAAAATAAAGAATAAAAAATAGGGCTGGGGGTGTAGCTCGGAAGTAGAATGCCCCTGAGTTCAATCCCCAGTACCGCAAAAAAAAAAAAAAGAATAAGCCGGACATGTTGGCACACACCTGTAATCCCAGTACTTGAGACAGGAGAATCGCAGATTCAAGGACAGCCTCAGCAAGTAGCGAGACTCTCAACAACCTAGCAAGACCCTGTTTCAAAATAAAAATAAATAAGTAAAAAAATAAATAATAAGGGCTGGGGTATAGCTTGGAGGTAGAATGCCCCTGGGTTCAATATCCAGTATCACAGGAATATGTGTGTGTGTGTGTGTGTGTGTGTGTGTGTGTGTGTGTGTGTGTGTGTGTGTTCAGACTATATAAAGATTTCCTACAACTCAACAACAGAGAAACAAGTAACCCAACTTAAAAACAACAACACCAACAACAAATCAAGGAACCTGAAGAGACAGTTCTCTAAAGGCACGGGCAAGTGCAGGGAGAGACCCCGTGCGGCGAGCCGCTGGAGATCTGCAGACCAGCCCCAGGGGTGTCGCTGCGTGCCCATTCCAGTGGTGTTTTATCAATGTTTAAAGCTGTGAGTTAGAATCATTACTGGGAAACTTCTCAAGTCACACTGAATAAAGGTGGGGCTTAATAACTGACAGCTTAAAGTTACAATAGTTTTGTCTCAGGGTGTTTTGCAGGCCGTGCTAGGGATCAAGGATAAGCCTGGGGGCTTGCGTATGCCTCCAGCAAGTGTCACTGCTACACCTCCAGCCCGGAAATACTTGAACAGTTTGGAAGTGTGGTATTGTTGGGAGGTTCCTCAACTCAGGAACTCAGGATCAGCGGGATCCTTGGTTTATGTGATGGAAAAGAATTTCAGTACGCACCAACCAGAGACATGGATAGAGGTTTATTTCAGAAAGTAGGAAATACACATTCAAGGGGGAATGTGGGCCTTCTCCAGAGTAAGAGTGACCTTTTGGGGAGTGCAGGGCTTCTTTATTATAGGAGACTTTCGTGAGGGGAAGACTCAAGGAGGTATTTGAGGATGATCTCAGTCCAGTAGTGCCCAGGCAGTTTCTGGTGGTCCAGTGACCTGGTCAACCTTAGGGTCCTCAGGCTGATCGAGGTTTTTATTATCATTAATAGATAAGCTGGAAAGTATCCTAAATTATAGGTTTCTCAATATATCCTATCTGTCCTATTATCAATGCACAGGGCAATTACAGTTTTCTTCAGTTAACTCTAGGATCTACAGATTTCCCAGGAATTTTGGAGAGACAAGTCTGGGAAAGAGGACTGGTTTGAGGAGAAAAGCATGAGGTACTTTAGCACCAGGTTCTTATATTAAAGTGATATTTTACTTTTTCTTCCTGTCTCCTGTCTACCTATTTATTCTGTTCCACATTAGTATGATCTAGAGGCAAGAGGAAGGTAACCCTTTTCCAAGGCAACCAAAGAAAAGGGGGACGAATGGGGAGATTCACTGAGGCCAGGTCTCTTGGTGGCAAAAGTTTAAGGCATTTTCACTCTGTCTCTTTGCAGGGGTGGGGGGTAGTGGGGCCTGAACCCAGGGGCATTCTACCTCTGAGCTACACCTCTAGCCCTTTCTATTTTTTATTTTGAAACAGAGTTTTGCTAAGTTGCTGAGGCTAGCCTCCCCAGTGCTGGGATTGCAGGCTTACGACACCAGGCCCATTCCTTCACTGCTGATCACTTGGGTCCCTGCGCTACAATAAGCCCTAACTTTGCATACCAGCTCCTAGAGGTCTGAGTCCACTTGGTGAATCAGTGAGCCCAAGGGAGTCTGGAGGTGACAGCCAATATGCACCCACTGGCTAAGACAGCGAGAAGCTGGGTGCATCAAAATCACCACAGGGCACAGAGTGTCTAAAAGAATTGTTTTATCCACTCAATGAATGATTAGGCAGCTATTAAAAAATTTTCCAGGTGTGGTAGTGCATACCTGTAATCCTAGTACTTGGGAGGCTGAAACAGGAGGGTTGCAGGTTTGAGGACAGCCTTAGCAAACTTGACAAGACTCTCAGCAACCTAGTGAGATCCTATTTCAAAACAAAAAATAAAAAGGGCTGAAGGCAGCCTGGTGTGGTGGTGCACGCCTCTAGTATTTGGAAGGCTGAGGCAGGAGGATCACAGGTTCAACACCAGCCTCATCAACTCAGCAAAACTCTCAGCAACCTAGCAAGATCTTGTTTCAAAACAAAAAAATGAAAAGGGCTGAGGGTAGCTGGGTGTGGTGGTGCACGCTTGTAGTCCTGAGTTAAACAGGGGGATCACAGGTTTTAGGACAGCCTTAGCAATGTAGCTAGACCCCGTTTCAAAACAAAAACAAAAAACAAAGCTAAGGGTGTAGTTTGGAGGTAGAATGTCCCTGGGTTCAATCCCCAGTACTGAAAAAAAAAACTATTAAAGAAGTGATTCATGCTGCCTATATTATAGATTTGTTTTAAAAATTATGTTTACAAATAGCAAGTTGTCTGAGTCTAAGCCCATTTATTTTTTAAAAAACATGTATATAGAGCCGGGCGTGGTGGTGCACGCTTGTAATCCCAGCATTCGGGAGGCTGAGACCGGAGGATCCGGGTTCTCGGCCAGCCTCAGCTACCTAGTGAGGCACTCCGCAACTTAGTGAGACTCGGTTTCAAAATAAAGAATAAAAAATAGGGCTGGGGGTATAGCTCGGAGGTAGAATGCCCCTGAGTTCAATCCCCAGTACCGCAAAAAAAAAAAAACAAAAAAACAAACAAACAAAAAAAAAAACATGTATATAGAGAGCCAGGCATGGTGACACACACCTGTAATCCCAGTGCTTGGGAGGCTGAGACAGGAGGGTCCAGATTTGAGGCCAGCCTCAGCAATTTAGCAAACCCCTCAGCAACTTAGTGAGACCCTATTTCAAAATAAAAAGGACTGGAGGTGTAGCTCAGAGGTAGAAGGCCCACTGATTCAATCCCCAGTAAAACACACACACACACACACACACACACACACACATACACATATATAAATAGTAAAGATATTATACCACATTGTTAACTGATATTTCTGAGAACTCGCACTGTGAGTGAGAGAAGCTTACATGGCAGTATGCCAACTTCCCCTTTTTCTCTTGGTTGTACTGGGGATTGAATCCGGAGATGCTCTACCATTAAATTACACCCTCAGCCCTTTTTATTTTATTTTGAGACAGGGTCTTGCCAAGTTACCCAGGCTGATCTTGCAACTACAGTCTTTCTGCTTCAGCCTCCCAAGTTTCTGGGATGACAGGCATATGCCCCAGCCCCCGGTATGATACACTTCTATATATGTAGTTTTTATTTGTCAAGGTTTTTCACTGATAACGATAAGTATTTGCATTCTTGGAAGAGGAAGAAACTGAGGGTTTATCTACCGACGTTTTATTATCCCAGTCATTCCCTATCTTATTACCGTACATTGGAAGGAAGTGGTCTCTTCTCCCTCAGAAGACGTCCGCTCCTCCCAGGCAGGAGATCTGGACGCCAGGCCACGGTTCCTGACAGCATCTTGTGTTCGTGGACACTAGATGGCGCCATTTGCCTTTTACAAGCGATGTTTTTCTGCACATCCTTCTGATCCTCTGGGCACCTCACCCCCACGGCAACCCCCCAGCCCTTTTTATCTCTTCTCTTTACTAGGAAGTCTGCTGTCTTGATAAACATGGGTTAGGCAAAGGATTGGGTGTAGAGAAGTCGCCGTGTTATGCAACACCTGGTCACATGAAGATGTGGTCACTGGCCTTCTTGCATCAGGGTGGTTTCCCCAAAATCTGCTGGATTCTAGAGCTTAGTCACATGCATGGTTTTTACAGGTCATCTTTAAAAATGTTTACTGTAAGTGCCTATCTCTGTTGAGTAACAACCCGCAACGTTTCCCTTTCTTGTCCCACCATGTCCCCAGCAAAGTCCCAGGGCAAGTTCTCCTTCTGCTTTTAGTGGCTCTGGAGCATGCCTGGCAGTTTCTACAGTCAGTCTCTCTCTCTCTCTCTCTCTCTCTCTCTCTCTCTCTCTCTCTCTCTCCCTCCCTCTCCCTCTCCCTCTCTCTTTCCCTCTCCCTCTCTCTTCCCACTGGAAATTGAACCCAGGGACATTTTACCTCTGAGCTATACCCCCTACCTACTTTACATTTATTTATTTATTTATTTATTTATTTGTACTGGGGTTTGAACACAGAGGCATTCTACCTCCAAGCTATACCCCCAGCCCTATTTTTTTTTCTTTATTTTGAAACAGGGCCTCACTAAGTTTCAGAGGGCCTCATTAAGTAGCTGAGACTGGCCGGGAACCTGGATCCTCCTGTCTCAGCCTCCCAAGTACTAGGATTACAAGCATGCACCACCATGCCCGGCCTCTACTTTTATTTTTAAGCAAGGTCTTGCTACATTCCTAAGGCAGTAATACCAGGTCAATGGCTCTTAACCACCTTGCCACACCCATATCCCCAGTTCACTTACAGATTTGGCGGTCTATGTCTTTGTATATGTGTGTCACTCTTCCCTAAAGGATACCTATGGTCAAAGAGTCTGAGGAGTCCAGCACAGCGTAATCCCAGTACTTGGGAGGCTGAAACAGGAGGATCATGGGTTTGAGGCCAGCCTCAGCAACTGAGAAAGATCCTCAGCAATTTAGTAAGACCCTGTTTGAAAACAAAAAAATAAAAATAAAAATAAAAAGGGCTGGGAGTGTAACTCAGCGGTAGAAAGCCCCTGGGTTCAATCCCCAGTAACCCTCACCCCACCCCCCCAAAAAAAGATTCTGAGAAAACCACTTCAGCACACATTCCTGGGAGCAGAGCTGGGGACTAGAGCTGAACCCCTCTGTGGGAGGACCCCTCTGGCACCTGGCCAGAGCCCCCACCCAGCACTTGCAGACTCGTCATATAGGGAGAACATCATGTCATTCTCTCGGTTCCTGTTCTGACTCAGAGAGACACTGATAAACAGAGTCAGATGAAAGTGGCAGAGGAGACCACAGATGTTCTTGGTTCCAGATCTGGGTTTGCACAATCCCTCTCCTTCCATTCCCCCCCCACCCCACCCAAGAAACAGTGTAGAGAATGGCCATGGGCCTGTCCTGATGGGCCTTCAGAGCTCTTTCACTGCCTAAATATAGTCCAGAAAGCTGTAGTAGAAAGAGCTCTGGCCAAGCCGGGCGTGGTGGCGCACACTTGTAATCCCAGCATTCGGGAGGCTGAGACCAGAGGATCCGGGTTCGAGGCCAGCCTCCGCTACCTAGTGAGGCACTCCGCAACTTAGTGAGACTCGGTATCAAAATAAAGAATAAAAATAGGGCTGGGGGTATAGCTTGGAGGTAGAATGCCCCTGAGTTCAATCCCCAGTACCGCAAAAAAAAAAAAAAAGAAAAGAAAAGAAAGAGCTCTGGCCAGATGTGGTGGCTCATGCCTGTAATCCCAGGAGTTGGGAAGCTGAGACAGGAGGATTGCAGGTTTGAAGCCAGCCTCAGCAATGTAGTGAGAACCTCAGCACCTTGGCAAGACTTTGTTTCAAAATAAAAAATAAAAAGGGTTGGGGGTGTAGCTCAAAGGTAGAATGACCCTGGATTCAATCCCCAGTACAAAAAGAAAGAAGAGGGAAAAAGAAGGAAGGATGGAAAGAAAGAGGGCACTGAAATGTGCCTAGTCTGTAAATGAATGAAGGTGACCTTCCTCTGAGACTTGGCAGCATCCTGGGCTGCCTGTCCACTCCTCTGGCCACATCAGCCCCACAGTGGCCAAGGAGAGTTGCAGCCTGTGCAAGGAAGGGCTCCCACCTGCCCCTCTCAGACTTAGTGTCCCCACATCCTGGCCACAGAAGATCTCAAGAGCCCTTCCTGAGGCCACCGGGGCACTTAACAGGTAAGCCGACCTGCTCTGAGCCTTCAGCCCGTCAGACCTGCAAGACTTCTGGGATCCAAAACGGTGGCCCAGAGCAGGAGGCTTCAGAACCAGTTTGAAGATGCTGGTGAACAATCAGTGTCCACTAGGTGCCAGCATGCACCTCCCAAGGCCGGGCTTGCACAGCCTCCCCTCTCCTCCACAGGGTGACCAGCTGCAGAGGTCCACACTGCGCACTTTCCTAAGCTTCCAGGCAGGTATCTGTGTGCACAAGGCAATCCGGGTTCGTGGCCAGCCTCAGCTACTTAGTGAGGCCCTCCCCAACTTAATGAGACCCTGTTTCAAAATAAAGAATAAAAAAAATAGGACTGGGGGGTAGTTCGGAGGTAGAATACCCCTGAGTTCAATCCTCAGTACCATCAAAACAAAACAAAACAAAACAAAACAAAACAAAAAAGGTGAGTGAATCAGGACAGTGGAGTATGTTGGTGATTTGTTGAATGTTTGCATCCAAACAGTGTGAAATAGATCCATGACAATCAAGAAATAACTTTCTAGTGAGAGAGAGCCCCACCTAAATTTCTTTTCTTTTATCGGTTTTATTCCATTTTCTTTTTTTTTTTTTTTTTGGTACTGGGGAATGGAACTCAGGGGCATTCTACCTCCGAGCTATACCCCCAACTCTATTTTTTATTCTTTATTTTGAAACAGGGTCTCACTAAATTGCGGCGGGCCTCACTAGGTAGCTGAGGCTGGCCTCGAACCCGGATCCTCTGGTCTCAGCCTCCCAAATGCTGGAATTACAAGCATATGCCACCACACCCGGCTCATTTATTATTTTTAGGGCACAAAACTGTGCTTACCTACCTGAGTTGAAGTGACACATACCTGACATCCCAGTACTTGGGAGGATGAGATAGGATTGCAGGTTTAAAGGTAGCCTCAGCAATTTAGCAAGACTCTGTTTCAAAATAAAAAATAAAAAGGGCTTGGGGTGTAGCTTGGAGGTAGAACATCCCTAGTTTCAACCCCCAGCACCAAAAAAATATATGCTTAACTGATTTGCATGTCATAACTCAGAGGGACTGTGTTGGGGGTCCAACATTGTCTTGTGAAATTATGAAAGACATAGCTGGACGTGGTGGCACAAGCCTGTAATCCCAGTACTTGGGAGGCTGAGACAGGAGGATCACAGCTTCAAGGACAGTCACAGCAAGTAGTGAGACTCTCATCAACCTAGCAAAACCCTTTTTCCAAATAAGAAATAAAATTGAGCTAGAGGTGAAACTTGAAGTTAGAATGTCTCTGGGTTCAATCCCCAGTACCACACACACACACACAAAGAAGTGATAATGTACTTAAGGCTGAAGCTTTCTGCTTATCTACCCGCTTCTTCTTGTGCTGAAATTATGAAAGACATAATCCAAAAGATACAAATAAAAGGTTCTGTATTTTGGTCCTGAAAATGAATGTCAGACGTCGGGGAGCAAAGTAATGTGCCTCAGATGCGACTCTCCGGGGTTCCCAGGCAATGCGCTCAGCTCCTGACTCCTGGAAAGCATACTGCTCCAGCACGCTGCGCTCCCTGCGAAAGGCCTGCTGTGTTCCTACCCTGTCAGTAACGACTCCAGCCCCTCTCTGGATCTCAGCTCCCTTCTCTGTGAAGACGACTGTTGGGCCAGCAGGGGAACTCTGCGGCACCTTGTGTTGCCCATGGAGGTGCAGCGAGCACGCCCCCATGCCTTCTCAGCCGCCCTGCTGAGCTGCAGAGTCTAGAGGGTCAGAGGCACTGGGGCTTTGCTCGGCAGCCCTACACCATACCTGGGAGGTGAGACTGAAGTGGAGGCCAGGCCTTGGCCACCTGCACTACGGTTGGCACCTGGTGGAAGAAACTTTTGGGTTTTGCAGAGCAGCAAATAGCTGAGACCTAGCACCCATGGCCACTTCTGTGGACTTTCTGGAGATTTCTGAGAATCAATTTCTGTTGAAAAGAGTCAGGGCCCTGGACACCCCTTCCTTGGACCATGCCAGAGCAGCCTGGCCCTGGTGCGCCAGCCACAGCGGCTGCTTCAGATCATGGGAGCCGCTGCACGTGGCGTCTGCCCCTGGAGCAGTGGCGGCTCCCTCAGCCGACTGAACCTAGGGAACTCAGCTGAAAACTCAAAACTAGAGTCTGTTTCTTCACAGCTATCATATATTACTTCCTACTTAATCCAGCTGGTGCAGACCCTGTTCTCTGAAACATCTGTACTTGGGAGGCTGACAGGAGGATCGCGGATTTGAGGCCAGCCTCAGCAATGTAGTGAGACCCTCAGCAACTTGTTGAGACCCTGTTTCAAAATAAAAATAAAATAGGACTGGAGTGTGTAGGATCATAGAGGTAGAATGCCCTGGGTTCAACCTCCAGTACAAGAAGGAGGAGGAAGATGAGGAGGAGGAGGAGGAGGAGGAGGAGGAGAAGGAGGAGGAGGAGGAGGAGAAGGAGGAAGAGCTGCTTCCTCTACTTCCCCACTATAGGGAGAATCACAGCAAAGGAGTCTCCTCGAAAATCCTCTCGGTCTCCTTGGCGTGATCTCAGGATCCAGAAGTCAAGGCCAGCCCTTCACCTCTTCCTGTGTGAGCACTGCATGTGACCACCTGCTTCAGCCTTTTGTATCTTGAAATATCACTGTTGCCATCCTGTCACAAGTGCAATTGCTTAATTGTAAAACATAAAAATAAACTCCTGCCTTCCTGCCACATTCTCCACAGGCACACCCTTCTGAGGAATGGTGGTCAGCTGTGGGTCTCACGTTTTAAGTCAAAGACAGAGAGCTACCGGAAATGTGTTCAGAAAAGGCAGTATGGAGAAGGGATTTCTAGTTAAGAAGAATTGAAAACCCTGAAAAATAGTTAGGAAAAAAAGCGTATTTTTTAAGGAAATCTATTCCAGTACTTGGGAGGCTGATGCAAGAGGATCTCGGCCAGTCTCAAGGCCAGTCTCAGCCACTTAGCAAGACCCTATTTAAAAACAAAAAAAATAAATAAAAAGCCTTGGTTGGGGTGTAGCCTGGATGTAGAATGCCCCTGGGTTCTATCCCCAGTACCAGAAAAGAAAGAAAGAAAGAAAACCGGGTGTGGTGGTGCATGCCTGTCATCAAAGTACTTGGGGTCAGAGTGGCTTGGTGTGGGATGCATGGATTCTGTATGCCGTGATAGGAAAGACCGTGGGCACCGAATGGCGTGTAGTTGACCCATGAAGGCCGTCTGGGAAGAAGGTTCTGACAGGCTGAACATCAAGCCAGGCTTGGCGCACACTCGTGGGAGGCTGAAACAGGAGGATCATGGATTTAAGGCCAGCCTCAGCAGCAATTCAGAGAGAGACTCTCAGTAACCTAGCAAGACCCTGTTTCAAAAAATAAAATTGGGCTGGGAGGTGTAGCTTGGAGGTAATTATCCCCAGTATGTATGTATATGTATATATATATATATATATATATTTTTTTTTTTTTTTTTTTTTTGCGGTACTGGGGATTGAACTCAGGGGCATTCTACCTCCGAGCTATACCCCCAGCCCTATTTTTTATTCTTTATTTTGAAACCGAGTCTCACTAAGTTGCGGAGTACCTCACTAAGCAGCTGAGGCTGGCCGCGAACCCGGATCCTCTGGTCTCAGCCTCCCGAATGCTGGGATTACAAGC
>PVLC010048576.1:0-10713 GCA_004027655.1 Graphiurus murinus
ACAGAATGCTGCCTCGTGGGTGGTCATTGAAACCGTCAACAGGCAAGCCAGGCAACCTCCTTGAACGTTCCCCAAACTCAGCCCATGCAATCAAATTATTCCAAATGCCAAACCATGCCACACAGGGCACCATAAAGACTCCTGAAATATTTGTGACCTTTGAACAGATTTAGAGTGTGCCAGGTTCTAATGGGAATGATAGTAACTACTTCTGGAAGAGATCAAACTTGTTAATAAGTTACAGAGCCTAATGGGAAGAAAAGAGCATCTTTTGTTTGCAATTTGAGGGGATGTGATTTTTTTTTTAAGTAAGATTTTCCATCAGTAAATAAAGTGAATCCAATCTCCACACCAATCTACTGAATGGCTCCAATGTCAGTCAACACTGGGGCCATATTTAAGAGAACTGTTTGACATAACCCCAAATTCCATGGTGCTCAATCTGGCTTACGGCATGATTTTTAAATGCATCTTTCGCATTCATATATTATTTCTCTCTAATGCTTTTGGCAGAATCGCCTGTGATATTTGTATATATTCATTCCCTTGCTGGGTATCTGACTGTGGAAATAAAACAATAGGTGTAGCATCTTGCTTTCCGGGTCATAAGAAGGATTTAGGAAAGAGTGAGATAAATATATTAATACCTTGAAACTGTTAAGAAAGCATTAAGCAGTATTTAAGATATTTAATATCATTATTCACTCTATTCTGTTATTGTTTTAATATTATTAAGTGTCTTAACACTAAAATCAGATGGTAACTTAAGGAAGGAAAAATTTTCCACAACTAGGTTATTTTAATAGGACAGTATATCAATACTATAACATAAAATATAATATAAAAAATAAAGTATAATTACACATAATATAAAATATACATGTACCTCTAATGTAAACCCCTTTTTCTTATAACCACACCACCATTCTTCCAGTGGAATTCCCCATGGCTTCTCTGAAAGTGGCAGTAAAATCGGATTAGAGGTGTGAGTAAAATATTATTGCAATCAATTAAAGCATTAGGCTCATAAATTGATCAATAATTTCTCAAGAACATGATAGGTCATGATTTCTTTTCATGTCCTTGAAGAAAAATGGGATCGCTCAGAGGAGAAGCCATGTTTATTTTTGTGCCAGGTATTCTGTGATTAGTTAATTAAATATTTTCAGCCGTTCGGGTGACCTCTTGTCTCTCCGCTACATATTGGCTTTCCCAACTGTGCCTTCCATCTTCCTGAGCCCAGTAAGAGAAACCACATTCCCCTGTGCCGCCTCCAGCCCTCTCTGTCTTATCTAACTGGGGAACGCCTCTTTCCAGGGGCTTCTCTTGGGCCAGGAATAAACCCAGAGATCTCCGTTTTGTAAAAAGGTTAGGGCAGGTCAAGTATTTTTCAGTATATATTTTTTTAAAGGCTCAGTTGAGCTAATTTAATTTCTTATGTTCATTAATTCCTCTCCGTCCACCTCCACCCCCCTCTGCATAAGCGGCCCTTCACACGAATCCAATTTAGCCTCAATACACCTTATTCACACTGCCTTTTATTGGGAGCCTCATTCCAGCCAGCTGTAAGGGTGCCCGGCTGCCTCAGGTTTCCTGATTTAGCTCTGGAAATGATTTCAGCATGGCAAAAACTTTCACTGGCCAATTTGGAGAACAGGATTCAGTTTGTGAAGAATGCCCCAAATGGTAGCCGAGGAGAAAGGGGAGCAGGTTGGGACAGGGGAGGCCATGGCAGAGAGATGAGAAGCCTTCCAGTTCTCCTCTTGGTGTTCCTGTCTTCTCCCTGAGCGGCCCCCTCTGCCCTCCTCCTGCAATCAGGTGGAATGGGGAGAAGGGCGAGGGAAACTGAAGCCAAACATCAGTGTTTGCCGTGCACTCTCGTTACCCTCCTCGGGACCTGATTTCACTGCAGGGCTGATAGAACAAGGGGCTAGTGTGGGGCTTTCTCGGGCAGCTGGAGGAAAAGAACAGAGTGGCCAGGATGAGGCTTGGGGCAGAGTCAAAGTAGAGTGCTGTTATGGGGGCGGGCGATACAGGGAGGGAAAACCGCGCCTGGGAGAGCACGTGACTGATCAAAACTGGCCGAGGCTTCGGCTGTGCACGTGGACAAGGCCGGGGATGAAAAATGGCAGCACTTCCCTTAGACAAACACCGTTGAGCCTGAAGCCCCCCTCCCCTGCTAAATCTGAGTCTATTAGCTCCCAAAGTTATTTTTAAGTGATTCATACAGGGTGCTAAAAGGTTCATTAAAAGTGGATTTATTGTGGGCTTTAGCAAAAGATCTATTTTGGAAATGCGGATTCTAGATTCCCAAGGCTGATTGGTTTCAAGTCCAGGGAAGACATCTTTCTAGGTAAAAGCTCTATATCTGTTGTTGGTTTGCTCTTTGGGTACATAGTTCAGTGTTTCTCAAGAGAAATAATGTCAAATTTACATATAATCATACTTTACTAAGAGGTTCCTCTCCTATCTCTACTGTCTTGCTTCTGTTATATGGAATCTGAGATATCAAAATAAGTAGCTTATTATTCATAGTTTTTCCTTCAGAGAACACTAAATTTTGAAATGTTTCGGAAGTCTAATACCTTCAGAAGTTAACCAATATATAACAATATATAAACATATATATCTATATCAGCCATACCATTAAGGCTTAACTACTGAATACTGATATTCCATTGAGTTTTCAGAGGTCTTTGGCTCCCCTAGCCATTTGAGCATGTAGAAGAGGCGCTGGCATTGTTGGGTAACCCTGAGGTGGATGCTGGTGCCAGAGGTCAGGCTCCAGATCACAGGCACCATCCCAGGCAGTGATTCTCAAACTTCCGGTGTGCATAGGGATGGCCTGGAAGCATAGTTAGAACACTGATTCTGGTCCACACCCCCAGTATTTCTCATTGAGTAGGGCTGGGTGGGACCCAAACATTTGTAACTTTTGCGGGGTGTCCTATTCTGAGCTATACCCCCAATCCTGTTTGTTCCTTCCTTCCTTCCCCTCTCTCCCTCCTTATCTTTCTTTCTTTCTTCCTTCCTTCCTTCCTTCCTTCCTTCCTTCCTTCCTTCCTTCCTTCCTTCCTTCCTTCCTTCCTTTCTTTCCTTATTTTCCTTATTGTCTGGAGATTGAACCCAGAGACATTCTACTTTCAACCTATACCCCCAGCCTGATTTTATTTCTTATTTGGAAACAGTATCTCAATAGGTTGATGTGAGTCTCACTACTTTCTGAGGCTATCCTTAAACCTGTGATCGTCCCATCTCAGCCTCCCAAGTACTAGGATTACAGGCGGATGCCACCATGCCCGGCTCATTTTTTATTTTGAAATAGGATCTCACTAAGTTGCTGAGACTGACCATGGGTTCCTCCTGTCTCAGTCTCCCAAGTAACTGGGATGACAGGCGTTTGCCGCCACACCTGGCTGCATTGACATTGTTAAGTTCTCTGGCAATGTCAATGCTACTACTCTGGCTACCACATTTTGAAAACTACTGTCTTACTAGTCATCCTCATCCTGACCCACCAATAAGGAAGTGATAGCCACGTTTGAAAAATTAGTTCTCTGGCTAAATTAGATGATCAAATATTTATAGGGAATTGGCTATTTCTTTAAAATAATTTGGAAGTTTCCTAATTGTCCGGGACTGCTCCTAACCCTTCTCCGAAGTAACAAAATTTACTCTAGAAGCTCAGGGGTTAGGTAGAGAATTTGCAGAGGTCTCGGCTCTAACACAGCCATTCATAGCACCTATTTATTTCATATTCCAGCACATGTGGCTCCTCTGCCTTGACCACTAGTGGTATGATGGATATGATGGCTGAGATTTGTATTAGCTCATAGGCCAGGTTAGATGAAGGTTTATTTCTCAACTCTCTTGATAACAGTTCTCTAGTGAGGATTTGATTTTGTACAATGGCGTTGAGAATGAAAAGAAAAGGACACAGGAAACAACTCATAAGAATGGAGAGCAGCCAGGCATGGTAGAGCACACTTGCAATCCCAGTAGTTGGGAGAGTGAGACAGGAGGATTGCAGGTTCACAGCCAGCCTCCGCAATTTAGCAAGGCCCTCTGCAACTATAACACTCTTAGAGGAAAACAGGAGAAAGGCTTCCTGACCTTCGGATAGGCAAAGCCTTCTTAGATATTCACATGCAACAAAAGAAAAAAATAGATGATATTGGATGTCATCATAGTTTAAAACTGTTGTGCTCATAGCACATCAAGAAAGTGAAAAAGCACCCTGAAGAATGGATGAAAATATTTACAATAAAAGACTGTTAACTAGAATATATAAAGAACGCTTACAGCTCAATAACAAAAAGGCAGATAACCCAAATAGTAGCCAAAGGATTTGAATGGACATCTCTCCAAGGAAGATATTCAGACAACCATAAAAAAAAAATGTGCATCATTATAGTCTTTTAGGAAATTTGAATCAAGACTGCAGTGAAGTATTACTGCACATCCACTAAAATGGCTGTCATCATACATGGGTATTGTAAAATGATTAGTTGCTTTGTAAAATAGTTTGGTAGTTTCTCAAAATGTTCAATGTAGGCAATATTTATAAGAGAAATGAAAACCTGTGTTCCGTACAAAAACTTGCACAGGAGCGTTTATTGTAGCATTATTCACAGTAATGAAAATGTAGAACTTTTGATGGAATAATGCCCATCAACTAAGGAATGGATAAAAAAAAGTGTGGCATATCCATACAATGGCAAGGTATTCAACTATAAAAAAGGATGGAGTTGTGATGCATGGTGCAACATGACGGAGCCCTGAAAACATCCAAAGTAAAGAAGAGTCACCTCAAAGGCAACATATTATACAATTCCATTTATAGGAAATGTCCAATGTAGGGAAATCTGTAGAAACAGGAAGTAGATTGATGGTTGCCAAGGGTGGGGGACTGGGAATGGAGAATACCTGCTAAAGAGTACAGGGTTTCTTTTGGGGGTGATGATGAATTCTGAAGCTAGATTGTGATGATGGTTGTATCACTCTGTGACTGTTCTATAATCTGTTGAATTGCACACTTACATGGCTGAGTATCATGGTGTGTGATGACGTATCTATGAAGATTCATGAATCTTAAGAAACCAAGAGCATGTGGGAAGGTAAAGTCAGGTGGGTGTTTGGACTTTGGGGCATGTGAAGCTCTCTCCCTATAGGAGGAGTGAAGCTATGGGAATGAACGGAGTGGCCAGGGAGAGAGAAAGCAGGGGGAATAGTGAAGTTGTTTGAATTTGGAACCTAGAAGCAGAACTCTTTTTTTTTTTTTTTTTTTTTAAGGACTAAAGGACTAGTAAGGAGTCGGATGGAGAGTGATCTTATAGGTAATGAGTGAACCAAGATGGCATGGAATAACAAAAGTGGAGATGAGATTGGCCGATTGGCAGAGGAGGCAGTCACAGAGGGAAATGCCCTGGAGGACCAGTGTGATTCGGGAGGTGGGAGCTTCTCATTGCAGGGCAGTGGCGGCGAAAGCCAGACACAGACAGAGTTTGAGTGAGTCTGTGAGGAATGAGCGAAGGCGTAAGGAAAGTAATGTAGATTCGTTTTTCAAGGAGTTTGGGTGGAAAAAGAAGACATTTCTGGAAGACAAGGGAAGGTGTTTTGTTGATAACGGCAATGACCTTATGTAGAAATGGCAAATCTGAAGAATTAGAGGCAGAAGGAGAGGAGCCAGTAGAGAGGGAAGCTTGACAAGGAAAACAGAGCGGAAGAAAACTCTAAGCAAAATAAGACTCTGGATCCAGGTATTAGGAACATTTAGTACCCCACCCTCACCCTCTTTGGAGATGAGCAAAAATGATGTATAAATTTGTTGTTGTTGCTTTGTGTGTGTGCGTGTGTGTGTGTGTGTGTGTGTGTGTGTGTGTGTTTATCTACTGAAAATATACTTGCAGTTGCTGGTAACTTGTAGTTTTGTAAAGTGTTCCTAAATTGTGACCTAACACCTTGGACTCTTCCCTGTGAGAGACCCCATGGTACAATGACTTGGGGTCTCACACTGCCTCTTAAGTTTGGTACAATTTTGTAAACAACTCCAAGTATGTGTTATCACCTCTAAAATATCTACTTACAAGGTTTCTGTTAGAATTATTGAAAAAGTTTGATTGAATAAGATAGCTACTAAATAATTGGTAAAGAACAAGGTCCTAGAATGGACTCTCCTGGGTTCTAAACCCACAAGTTCCTTCCCACCCTAAGCCTCGTTTTCTCATTTGTGAAATGGGTGTGATAAAGGTACTTACTGCATTGCTTACAAAGATAAATAAATGAAAAATGCATATAAGTAAATAGCTGGGACTTTTATTACTACTCAAAGTAAAAATGCTAAGAACAAATTAACAAACAAAAAACCCCAGCAGAGATGTTCGCCAGTTGCTAATAAACCTTACCCAATAAGAACAGTTCTACTGACTTAACCATTGATTCAAATTAAGGCCTGGTGGTACTGAGATAGAATTTTACCATTTGCTAAAAGACTCAAATCTCATCTCTTGTTGCAGTAACCAGACGGTATTACCTCTGACATGGACACTTCGGTCTCTTCCCTTAATCACTGATGTTGATAAGTAAAATAAATACTGTTTCTGTACTTGATTTAAAAACAGAGTGTAATTAATCAAAATGAAGTAAATAAAGTGGTCATTGTGGACTTGAGTAAGATGTTCTAATGGGTAGTCCTAACAATATATTTTCGTATTAAGGATGTTGTTAAATAACTAGCAGGCCTCTGTAAATAAAAAAAAAATCCTAATATAAAAACCTCCTTGTGCCTGGTGTGGTGGCACACACTTGTAATCCCAGCATTCGGGAGACTGAGACCGGAGGATCCGGGTTCGCGGCCAGCCTCAGCTTACCTAGTGAGGCCCTTCGCAACTTAGTGAGACCCTGTTTCAAAATAAAGAATAAAAAATAGGGCTGGGGGTATAGCTCCGAGGTAGAATGCCCCTGAGTTCAATCCCCAGTACTGCAAAAATAAATAAATAAATAAATAAATAAATAAATAAGAATAAAAACCTCTTTGTGTTCATAAAAAGAGAGTCTCTATGTTTACCTTTCCATCTCTGGTACGTGATGAAGTTACTTGATTTATCGCAGAATAAAATCTATGCCATTTCTGGTCATTATCATTTTTCCATTGATATTTTAGTGCCTATTACGGTTAAATTCCAAGAGAATTACACAACTGAGAAAGAATGAGTTGATAGGTCCTAAAAGTCTATACCCTTAATGGATTTCTGATGGAGATTGAACTTGATGGCAGTAGGCTAAGTTCTTGAAGTTGGAAATTAATGTTATATTTTTAGGGGACATTCTTGACATGGCTTTTACCTTTGGGGAGGCAGGGAGGAGGAATATCATAACTTTTCTTCTCTTTTCTCAGACAAATGACCAAGTAGGAAATTTTGTATAAATTACAGAAACATTCAGGTTGAATAGCATGCTGTGATTCTGGGCTCGGTCCCTTGGTTTCAGCCTGCCCTCGGAATTTCTGCAGACAGCAGTCATCAGAGCTGAATGGCTCACAGTCCCTATCAGTGCAGCCCAGGGGTTGAGAGGTCTCCTTTGTTTGGGGATGTGGAACTAGTGGACAGGGTAGATCTGGCCTCTCTGCTGCGGCTGGACGCAGCTCACTGCCCCAGGCAGGCCCTGGCTATACAAGGTCGGCCAGCTTTCCTGTCCAGACCCACGGAGGAGCAGTGTTGCTTGGGGAACATCAGGTGGATGGTATCCAGGGAGACAAAAGGGATAGAAACATCGTGTGTGTGTCAACCAGGTAGCCCACGGACTGACCAAGTGGACTCTATTTGCCCTTGGACACCTACGGAACCACAGAGACCAAGAAGCAACAGTGACCCCGCTTCCCTCTTTCCATTGTGGTCTTTGGAAACGAAAACACCACATTTTAACACTGAGAAAACACTGCCTTGCCCCGTCGCCTTTGTAGTCTCCAGCCAGTGTCAGTTTAGATATATTCCACCATTTCTCCTACTCTTCCTCGGTATGAGAAAGTGACACCAAGTCTAGATTAAGCACTTCACTTCTTTACTTGGATTTGCGGACACATTAATTTGATATATGGCCAAGATAAACAGCAGACCCAGAGAGTGAGGGGGAGAATCCACTTATTCTAAGATAGCTTTTCTTTTTCAAGTTCGAAATGAGAAATAATTATATTTATCTCTGTAGCGTGGAGATAACTAGGCTGTAAATTAATTTCTACTCAGGCTTTTCTAATAAATTACAGTTTTACTCTTTTTTTTCCAGAATCAGGAGTCCAACGTGGCATCTTTGGGTCAAGTACTCTGGGCCTTCTGACCCTGTTTCTTTCCAACAAGGGCTTCATCCCTTCACACCCATAAATTACCCGAAGCATCCTTTTAATTTCTCAGAACAGAACTGCCAGATTGCTTAAGTAGTTCCTGGTTTATCAAGGTTCTCCATTCATTTTTCATTCATTTCAATGGAGTCTCCTCCTAGAGTTAAGTCAGCATTTCAAAATTTAACATTGAGTAGGGAACTTATAAATGATAGAACTTTGTGACTGAAACAGATAAGTCTTTGGGCTGCTGCCAGTAGATAAATAACTTATTTCTATTTGAGCCATTTAGAAATGATCAGCTCTGAGGTCCAGTGGCTCAGGGCACAGCCGCCTAATGCACTTTTTAATGAGTAAATCATTGCTCGCTGGCGCGCTCATAATTTAACTCCTTTTTTAATATACTGCCCATGGGTTATGCCCCTAAAAGCAAGTGAGGTACCCTGAGGGCCAGGAGGGGACTGGGAACATTTACAAATGAGCATGACACGAATGTGAGCCCATGGATTATTTGCATTCCAGTGCTTCAGTTATCACTTAATGGCCGCAGGCTCTGGTGGCAGGCCTGTGGACTGCGTTCTGTTAGCCTCAAAAATAAATGCTAATATCTGTGGTGTTTTCACATTCCCCACCATATTTGGTAAATCGTGCTGGCTTCGCCCCTTGAGGGCTGCCAAGAGTCCTCTTGGCAAAAATGCCACTTGGGGGAAGACATAACTGACCACCAGTCCTATTGGTAGACTTTTCCTGGTCGGTGCTACGTCATTTTCTTCCCCCAGAGCTCTGGGATTTGTGTTTTTTATTCAGTGTGATCGCTCGAGTTATATATAAATTGCCCTCCTTTATCATATTTTCCTTTGGTGGCCATGTTTTCATCTTCCTTGGGTAATTCGCCCAACTGTGTGAGTGTAAAGAATGGTTGTATTGGTCTACTTTTGACATAGGTACTGAATTGAGTGTTTCAGACCTGGTGGAGGGAAAAGTAAGATACATAGAATAGAAAGGAAATGATTAAGGATTTACGTTCCTACGTGTTATATTACATGTTCTTACATGCAATAGTACCAAGCAATATCATACATGGCCATGGTTCTTTTTCTTGAAATTGAGACTCTCACTCTAATTATAATTTTGTTAAATCAAAACCTTTGCTAGTTGAAAATGCTATGTTAAATATTACTTAAGTGGCTGTGTTTTCTCCATTAATTCTAAATGAACCCTTAAAACTAGGTAATCCATCTTGAAATAACTGGAGAATATTATTTTGATTAAATAAACATATAAGAATGTATTGATTAATAATGAAACACAATATAGGATCACTATTTCTTTTTTAAATGTTTTCTATTTAAATTAAAATTAAAATTTATATGTTGATATTTTATGATGATGATGGCACGTTTTAATCGTTTGGCTCAGTATAAAAAAAATTTGTACTCAAGTAGTTACAGTCTCTCAGGGTACCAGAGGAGCTGGCTTATAGTCCCAGAATTCCCTAATATGTATATATTTTGTGTAAGTTAAAGACTCACCTAAAATTTTTTGTAGGATAGGATTTTAGAGCAATTGATATATATCTAAGGGTGTTTCTAGCTATCTACAATTTTGCAATATGTGGGAAATCCTACCATTTCATTTTTAATTGTATTTGCTTAATTCCTCTTCCTCCTCCTCTTTCTCCTCCGTATGGTACTGGGGATTGAACCCAGGGATATTCTATCTCTGAGCTCCATCCCCAGCTCTATTTTGGTTTTTTTTTTTTTTTTTTTTTTTTTTTTTTTTTTTTTTTTTTGCAGTACTGGGGATTGAACTCAGGGGCATTCTACCTCTGAGATATACCCCTAGCCCTATTTTTTTTTTTTTTTTATTCTTTATTTTGAAACAGGGTCTCACTAAGTTGCGGAGTGCCTCACTAGGTACCTGAGGCTGGTCTATTCTATTTTTTATTTTGAAATAGGGTCTCGCTAAGTTGCTGAGGTTGGCCTCAAACCTGTGATCTTCCTGTCTCAGCCTCCCAAGCACTGGGATTACAGGCATGTGCCACCATGCCCAACTAATTTTTTCTTTATTACCAACTTTTTTTTGGAGGGTGGGGAGGTACTGGGGATTGAACCCAGGGGCATTCTACCTCTGAGCTACACCCCCAGCCCTATATTTATTCTTTGTTTTGAAACTGGGTCTCACTGAGTTGCGGAAGGTCTCACTAAGTACCTGAGGCTGGCGGTGAACCCCCAATCCTCCTATCTCAGCCTCCCAAAGTACTAAGATTACAAGTGTGCACCACCACGCCCAGCTTATTACCAACTTTTAAAATCAATTGATCAGTATATTTAAAAAATTAGATCAATGGACAGTTGTGATTTCCATAAAATCATATTTTT
>PVLC010048577.1:0-10720 GCA_004027655.1 Graphiurus murinus
CTGACTAATTGCTAACTTAAGTTCCATAAGATTTAAGTTTTATTCATACAGGATGTTATTTACCCCCAAACATTGCATTTTGACCAAATCATCTCTAAATTATTTTCAGATGGCAATTAGGAAGAAACTTTCATTTATAAAGTGTTTTCAAAACTGCATTCAAATATATTTTGCTTAGCAAACCAAGACTTTTCTTGACTGGTTATAGTTAATACCTCTGTCCTTAATAAGACAAAAAGGTTTATAACCTCTAGAATTTATATTGTCTCTAAAAAAGAGAAAGTAGTAGGGAGATGGATAAGATGATATCCAAGCCATGCTTTGGCCTTCTTGATCCAGGATATTACATAATAAAGGTTTTTGCATTCTGAAAAAGGGGAAGAGGAGAAGCCCTGCTTTGTAAAAGAAGTAAGCATGTTGAATGGCTACTGAATACATATGGTAGAAGAGTTTTCAACAACCCCAAATTGAGAGACTATAGATAAGACATATGCTCTACAATGAAGCAGAACCATTTAATGTTCCTAATGGAGAAAATCAAGACTGTGTATTCATATTTGCTTGTATCTGCACAAAGAGGTATAAAGCTCAGAAAACTACTGCCAGTGAGCAATATCAGCCTGTTTTAATATAGCCCACAAGCTAAGAGTGATTTTTACATCTGCAATGTCTGTATAACTTAAAAGAATAAAATTTCATAATAAGGAAAGATATTTTTAAATAATTAAATTTCAGTGTCCATAAATAAAATTTTATTAACACAAAAATATTTCATATAAATATTCCTAAAATAAATGGCTAATAAAACGCACTATTATCAAAAATTGCCTTTTCCAAAAGAGCGTATGACTTTCTTCTAATTATTTTATAGAATAACTTGAAACTGTCATCTCTGTATTTTTCCATGGTTTTAGGTGGACATCAAAATCGAAATTGTGTATACATACAAACAATTAACTTTGTAGTTAAAATGCCAATTTTGACAAGTGAAAAATATTTATTTGAATTTTAATTGTTTGTATATATATTTGACTTAGACTTTGAATGTGTATGAAAAATAAATCAACAAAAGAAAACCAAAGACATACATGAGATGAAATACTAATCACACATACATACACAAACACATGCATATACACATACACAAATAAATAAATAAAAAGAGAAAAATTCATCAGCACATCTCAAAAAAATGCAGAATGGTCATTATGTCACTATGAATTCATAATCCAAAAACATTTGTTATCAAAGTTAATTGAAACCCAGTACGGCAAAAAAAAAAAAAAAAACAAATTTTAGATAATTTTTTTCTGCTTTTAGAAATGTATTTAATGGCCAGGAATGGTGGCACATGCTTGTACTAGTACTTGAGAAGCTGAGACCGGAGGATCCGGGTGTGTGGCCAGCCTCAGCTACCTAGTGAGGTTCTCTGCAACTTAGTGAGACCCTGTTTCAAAATAAAGAATAAAAAATAGGACTGGCAGTATAGCTCAGAGATAGAATACCACTGGGCTCAATCTCCAGTACCACAAAAAAAAAAAGTGGATTTAATGAATAAGAACATTATTTTATAGATCTACTTTACTTGTCAATTAAATACATTTTACTGTTTCACCAATAACATCTTGCAAAGATACAATATCAAACCCCAGATATTGTTATTTTTAAACTCGCTGAGTTTTTTTAGATTTCTTCAGTTTTACTTGCCCTCATTCAAGTGTATGTGTGTGTGTGTGTGTGTGTATTTCTATGCAATTTCAACACATGTATAGGTTCATGGATCCACCAGCAGAATTAAGATATAAAATAGTTCTATCATCAAAGGATCCCCCCTGTTCTTACATAACCAATACACCTCTAGCCCTATACTTATGCCTCAATTATAAAACCTCACAAAAACATTAATATGCAAATTTGTTTTCCATTTGTTATCACATTTTTGGACTTGCTTTTGTGACTCAGTATAATTCCCTGGAGTTTCATCCAATTATAGTCCCAAAAGTAAAATTACTGGAACATATGGTAATTTGGTATTGAATTTTATAAGAGATGTTAAAATTACTTTCCAGATTGGCTGCACATTTTACAATCCCACCAGCAATGTATGAGTGATTGATTCAGTGTCTCCACAACCCTTCTAGCATTGGAAGTTTTCATTATTTTATTTATTTATTATTTAAACTTTAGCTTTTTGCATATTTGCAGTGATATCTCATTGTGGTTTTAATTCATATTTCTATACTGCCTAATGACTTTGAACATGTAATTTTTTAGGTGCACACTTGTTATATGTTCATTTTCTTTATAAAATATTTATGCATCATTTTTCCATTTTTTAATCTGTAAGTTTATAGAGTTCAATTAAATACAAAGTTTTCACCTATGATTTCTTCAAATATACTTTTGTCTCACTTTCACTCCCTTTTCTGGGATTCTAATGATGCAAACATTGGATAATTATGCTATTGTTCTACATGTCTCAGTGTCTCTAGTCATTTTTTTTTCAATCTATTTTTGTTTATTTCTTCTTGGATGACTGGGCTAAGTCTAATGATCTTTTTACTGCTTCTATCCTTTGTCATTTCCATTCTACTAAGAGCCCATTCAACACAGTATTATAAAATATTTTTATTGTTTTTATTATATAATTTTCATTAGGTTGATTTTTTTTGCCTCATGAGAAAAGTGCTTGTCTTTTTTGTGTGCTGAGATTATGTATTTTTACTTGTTTTGAGATTATTTTAAAGTTTTTATGTATTTTTATGATAGTTGCTTGAAAATACTAATCAGCTAATTCCAATATCTGCTTTATCCTAGTGTTGATGTGATTTCATTGTGTTTTCTCATTTGAGTAATTATTTTCCTCACTTATTGTGTGAGAAGTGATTTTTATTATGTTATAAACAGTTTGTTATGTTAGCGTAATCAAGGTCCTATTTAAATCTTGCATTTTGGCAGGCAGTCATTCATTTTCAGTTTAGCATGCAGAATCTACCCAGCTTCTGTATGCTGTGTTTACAATGAAAACTTCATTTCAGAGTCTTTACTATGCTATTTTGACCCTAGTTTATCTGATCTCACTGGGCATCCATTTTATTCCTGCTAGTGTTATGAGAAAGAACAGAAGGGCATTTCCTAATCACTTCCCTTGTCATATGTGCTTGTCATGGGAGAAGGAAGCCTTCAGGCCACCATGACAAAAAAGTATTTTCTGATCTAGACAGCCTGTTGCTGTGTATCTGCCTTCTCACTGTCAAGGTCACTGGGTATTCTGGTCTTTCTAGGTGGGGAGAGGGATCCTCTTTCAAGGGCATGAAAGACTTTTTGTTCAATTGGGGACCTTACTGCTGCTGCCTAGCCAATAATTGTCTGTAGATGGAGGATAGGAGATACCAAAAACCACTATGTGGCCAGTCAGGACCTGCAAGGAGGATTGTACTATGAGTGCCCAACTCTGCTTTCCTGACAAACCTGAATGTCCCCTCTGTCACCCAGAGACACTAAGTGTTTGGAGTCACCAATAAGAAAAATGTCACCACAAAATCCATCTGGCCCAAGGAGTCCCTTTATCTCCATGAATCAAGTATCTAAAACTTCCCTACTCCTATTAATAGGCATATGCATCTCTGTATGTGTATGATTTGTAATAATACTGCTTGCTTGCTTTTACAAATGTGGTGTCTATTAACTCATTTTGTCAATCTTTATTTTTAAAGAATACTAAACTATTTCTTCTTTAATTCCAAAAGTTTGTTCTTTTTTGCTTATCTAATTGTCTGAGCTTCTAAACTTCGTAGAGGCCTGAAATCTTGAATGTTTAGTGATTAACTAGAATCATCTCATTTTTTACAAATATATCTGTACATTACTTGTATGGAGTTTCCTTGGAGTTGAAGACTGACAAACTGAGAGTGTGAGGTCTCTCAAAAGAGGATTAGCATTTGCTGCTGTCAGACATGTGAATTACATTAACTACAATATCATTGCGTTCACGTTTTTATACCCTTCTGTTGGTAATATCTAGTTTATGTGGATTTTGGATAAAATATTTATGTAAAGGCCGACCTGATTCCAAAATTTTATGAAATCTTATTATCCTGTATACTAAGATGAAAGTTTGAAAAATACGTTTTGTTTGGTTGTTTTCCCCTTTGGAGAAAGAACATGGTCTTCTTCCTAGTTCAAATTTGACCAACCAAATTCTCATCAGTGATTCCAGCTTTAAGATTAACTTTTAAGTTTGGGCTATGTCTCAAATTTTCAATTGAATACCTTTCTGAAACCTCATAAGTTAGAACTGGTATGTCTCAAATTTTCAATTGAATAACTTTCTGAAACCTCATAAGTTAGAATTGGTACTTATCTAAATTAGCAACACTTGAAAACATAAAAGAAGTCAGGCATGGTGGCCCATGCTTGTAATCTCAGCATTCGGGAGGCTGAGACTGGAGGATCTGGGTTCATGGCGAGCCTCAGCTACCTAGTGAGGCCCTCCGCAACTTAGTGAGACCCTGTTTCAAAATAAAGAATAAAAAATAGGGCTGGGGGTATAGCTCGGAGGTAGAACGCTCCTAGGTTCAATCCCCAGCATCCCCCCCCAAAAAAAAATCATAAAAGAAAAGGCAAAAATATTTAGCTAATTAATGCAGAGGTTCAGACATGTTTGAACTGCAAAGAAAGCTTAGTAAAATTGTGTGCATCCATAAAAAATACATAAGATAATATAACTTATAGAAAGTATTTATAAAAAAGTATCAAATATAGAAAGTAACAAAAGTATCTTTAATTTAAGCCAAATAAAATACAGCCTAAATTATTGTGAATATAATATTAAGCTTGAGCTACATTTATTTATTTGTCTCTTTGTTTGTTTGTTTTAAGACTAATTAAGAAAAGTTTCTAAAAGTGAGTACAAATAATGCTAACTTTTTAATGACTAATTGTAGTTAGAAAAATTATGAAGAATGAAAGTGTTCCATGAAAATATAAAATAGTGGAGAAATGCACAAACAAAAAGTTAAATCCTGTTTGGCATGCCTTACAACATTTTTATTGCCATAAATATTTAGTATATAAAACATTTAAAGGGAAAATTGTTGTTCATAAGGGAAAGGACTATAAATTTGCTGTTATCTGGAAAAAATATGAAGAAAAATAGTAAGAAATAATTCAAAAATATTTTTTTCTATGAGCTATGAGGCGGAAAATGTCCTCTGCAAAAAAATAAAATTGTAGTTAGGATGAATATTATGGTTACTAATTTCTTGATGTGTAGAAAACACTTTCAGTAGATGTATTAATCAGAATGGTGATAAATATATGATTTATCTAAATGTATATATTTATATTTATTTATATAAATCCCTGATTAGGAGACAGAACTGTATCTTTATAAGGAATATAGAATGATTTCAGATATTACTCTTAAGGAACTTTTGGCCTAAGTTGAATGAATTGGAAAGAATTAACAGCAAGCTGAGGCTATTTCAGAGACTATTAATTTATGAATAGTATGTTTTTCCTGAAATCTTCACAAGCATATTATTAATGCTTTTACAAAATATGGAGAGTTTTCAAGAGTCAATCCATAGAACCATCACCTCAGAACTGTCACCCCATGCAGTCAGAACTGTAGTTGAATGAAGAAAAATAAGGTGACTGATGGAAGAATGGAGAAAGACATTGTTCTTCCCTCTCAAGTTTCAACAAAGATAAAGCTGGAAGATGAAAAGACTAGTAGGTCCTTATGCCCTTGTGAAAGTTCCACAATGTCCCCAGGACTTTAAAACATACATGACAAATTATCAAGGAGATAAGAAAGTAACTGGAGAAGCAGGAAGATGGTTTGATATAGAGGACAAATGGAAGAATAAAATCATTGCCTTATAGTAGAGGTGTAGCTTGTCACACTCCACAGAAATTATAAAAGACTCCTCCCAAAAGGAAAATTTTCCAATGAACTTGACATGTGAAAGAGTAAGACTCAATCTCCTCACCAAAGAAGAGGAAATGTTGAAAGAGAACATGAGGACTGTGCTTTTCTGTTAGAGACCTTTCATGGGCTAGACATTTCTTCATTCCTTTCTTTTGCTTGACCTTATTGCTGACTCACTACACTTACATTGCAAAACCTGAAATATTCAAATAACATATATCAAATTGAAGCTGGACATGGTGTTGTATTCCTATAATCACAATATATGGAAGTCTGTGACAGGAGAATTGCAGGATTGATTGAGGACAACCACAGTAACATAGGAAGACTTTCAGCAACCTAGCAAGACCCCATTTTAAAGTAAAAATAAAGAAGGCTAGGGGTGTAGCTCAGAGGTAGAATGTGCCTGAATCCAATCCCCAGTACCCCCCAGACACAAACTGAATATATAATGCCACTTTTTTTGAGAACTATTTTTGACTATTCCTAAAACTGACTAAATTTAAATTGGTAACAGGTGCTAAAGTCCTATTAAAAAAAAACAAAAAAAACTTTCTTTTCAAATTAGAACACTTTGTTGCCATCTTATGAGATAGTGTTGTGAATTTAAAAAAGATCATGATTAATAATAGTATTATTGATTCTTTTCATAAAATATAGTCATTCTCAAGTTCTATCATCAGGTCACGCAACTTTTTTCTCTCATATCTTATTTTTCATAAAGAAGACCAGTTAAATTAAGAAAGAAGCTAATTTCTTTCCATATTACTATTTTTATTTGTTTCTTTGTTTATTTGATTGTCATTTTTTATTGTTAGTAAATGACATTCAACATAATATGAAAAACCATCACCTACATCTTGTGGATGTGCCACAAATTTTTAAGCAAAATATTTGTTAATTTTAATCATATAAAAAAAAAGAATGCTCTACTGACAATTACATATTCTTTTATGTTTTAATTAAATGGTAATTACATATGTCTGTAAGTTGTTATTCAAAATATTAATATAGTCAAAATTTGTATTATTTTCTGTTTAAAGATAAGACAATTTGTTAATGTTGAAATATTATCATGATCTGTAAGTAGTGCCCAAATAAGCTATTTATCTCTCTGTTACCACACAGAGACACTTTTATATAGTACTGTGAGTTCAAGCCTCACATGAGGGAATGTGAATGAAATAAACATTGGATGTTTTAATCTCTTTCCAGCAATTCAACACACCACAGATGAATGGATATGACATCTTACCAAATAACAAATAAATGAAACAACTGGCTAGTCTTTTTTTTTTTTTTTTACTTTTCACTTTAATTTGATTTTTAAAATAGTAGATTACAATTCCATCCTCAATATACCTTTTAAAGGTAATATTCTTTCTTTCTTTCTCTCTCTCTCTCTCTCTCTCTCTCTCTCTCTCTCTCTCTTTCTTTCTTTCTTTCTTTCTTTTTGCGGTACTGGGGATTGAACTCAGGGGCATCCTACCTCCAAGTTATACCCCCAGCCCTATTTTTTTTTTATTCTTTATTTTGAAACCGAGTCTCACTAAGTTGTGGAGTGCCTCACTAAATAGCTGAAGCTGGCCGCAACGGCGGATCCTCCGGTCTCAGCCTCCCGAATGCTGGGATTACAAGCGTGGGCCACCACGCTCAGCTCGGTAATATTCTTTAGAGTTAAATGAAATGATAACATCTTGAGAATGATAAGTGAATTAATAAACTTAAATGATATTTTCCTCTTTATAGTTATTTTAGAAAATATATTTCATATTTTATGTATCATACTAATATTATTGTAAGATCTTTTAATTAAAACAATGACAACAGTGTTTCTGTATTTAAGGTATAGGAAAACATTTTATAACCAACTAAATTTAGTATACATCAGCCTGTATAAAAAAGTGTCAGTCTATTTTCAAAGCAAATCCTTTCTCTATGCTTATAATTGAATACACAGGCCCAAATAACAATAAGTCAAGTTCTATATAATTTCAACAGAAAGTTTTTCTAAGTAACATTCATAATTTTAATAAGTGTTATTGTTTTCAATGAAGAGTTATCATCAAAAGACTATTCAAAACTATGACTATTGTCTCCTAGTAATAACTGTGTATTGTCTCCTAGTAATAACTGTGAATTGGCTTTAGTTGCATGACTCAGCTCTTTTTTCATTTTCTCTTCATTCCTATATCTGTCTGAATTGAACATAATGTGAAAAAGTCACACAGCTAACTAAAACACTAATTGTTATATTTCAATGCACTTTTTTCAAATTAAACTCTTGTTTGATACAAGGTCAATAAAATTTGTAAAGAGGTATGAAATGAAATTTACAAAGTCCTCCCTTTCTTCAGACAAAATCAAGCCTTGAAGGAGAATTACATGATAAAGTATTGGGTGCATGTTCAATGATGCATATGGTTCTTGTTGTCAGAGAACTGAATTGGAAATAAGGAGATTATTATTTTAGCACCAATTCTACCTGTAGACATCTGTATGATGACAAGTGCTCTGTCCACTTTTCCCCTTATTTTCGTAATTTATACAGAGATACATAAAATAATTCTATTACATTATTTCTTAAGGAAGGGCCTCATTGAAAGTTTTAAAGGAGAGTTCCTTGTAATATGACCTTGAAATCTCAATCTTCACAAAGTAACTCAGTATTATTTTTGCTCTATTAAAATATACAGTGAATATTTTTATATTATCACTTGTTTATATTGCACAATTGTTTCCCTGCTTTTATTATGAAAGAGGTAGGCTCTGAAAACAAGCTGCCTATCTTCCAATTTCAGCTCTGCATTTTATGGATAAGCCACTTATGGAGAAAGCAATAGATAATTCTTATGGAATTATTTTGATGTTTAAATTAACATATGTAAGGTGCTTTAAGAAGTGTCTAGTGTGATATAAGTATTATATGAATGCTACCTTTTATAATATTACTTTACAAACCATTGATTGAATCTGTTTGTTTTTCTTATAATAATAAAATTTGGACTATCATGCCACTATCCTAAAATAAATATGTTGAGGAATTATCTGTTTACCTGCCAAGTAATAAATGGTGATACTCTTGCTTAATAGCTAATATTTATTGAATTCATTTGAGTGAGACTAAATAATTAAGCACTTTGTATATTTGAAATTAATTAATCTCATCAACTATCAAAGGTATAGTAGTCTCCTTTTTTTCTACAGAGGGTATGTATATTCTAGTACCAAAGTGTATTCCTAAATCCATCAACAGTTCTGAACATTATATATGCTATCTTTTTTCCTATATGCCCTGAAGCATTGAAATGAAGTATCAGAATCAATCTGCCCTCCAATATTTTAAGTCCCAATACTTTCTTTGTATAACTATTCTTGCATTTTAGACCCATTACCATGTTAATTATGGATAACCTTTGTATAGAAACTGCAAAAACATGACAATCAATTTGACAACCAATATGGCTACTAAATAAGTTATGGGCAGGTAGTGTATACAGTATGAATATGCTAGGCAAAGAGGTGACTTATATGCCTGCTTGATTGAGCAAGATGGTTCAAGATTTCCTCACGTTACTTTAACTTTTAAATTGTTTAGTTTTAAAATTTCCCCTTTAGTATTTTTGGACTGGTTGCTCATGGATAATTAAAACCTCATAAAGCTAAAACACATGTAACAGAGAACTAATGTATATTATATATAGCATAATCATTCCCATTGAAAAACTAAGGAATCTAAGACAATGGAACATCAAGCAACTGTATAAGAAGAGAAAATAAAGAAATTTGCACTTAAACTAAAGACTGGATACTTTTAAGGACAGAACTCTTGCTAATTTGGGTGCTCACATGACAATTATCTTGATCTTAACTCTCACATACATTAATCAAATTCTTTCCTTAATTTTTCAAGTTATCTCAGCGGTTGTATTCAGGATTGAATACATATTTGCTTTGGCTTCCAGGACTTTGAATAATGACTTTGTTCCTAAGAAGAAAGTTCTATAGAGTCTTCTATACTCTTAAACCATAGTTAAACCTTTGTTCCCAAATGTAGATCGTGTGGCTGGATGAATGGGCATTCTTTTATTAATTTTTTAAAGATTCCAGATAGGATCATGTTGTATCCATAATCCCAACCCAGAATATATTTCAAAAGTTTGCTGTTAATACATATTTGCTTCACAGATAAGGTATAATTTGTTTTACAATAACTGTATTAACTTATCAAATTATGAAATTATGGAGTGTATATTTTTTCTTTATTATATTTAATGGAGATAAGCATCAATTTATTACATATCCTCTGCAACTTCTTTTTTCAACTTTATTTTGGTCAGATAGGATTTGAAAAGCAATGTCCCTATCTGAAAAAAAAAAAAATTGACATACATACACAATAGCACTGCAGTATTGTTTGTACAATCCAAAAGAAAAAAAGTTGGGATCCAAACTCTGAAAAAAGAAAATAGATTGAATAGACTGTGCTTGAGTCATCAACTAAAAGAGTTTTTATAGTAGCAACACTAAACCGAGAAATCAATAGAAGTGTCAAGTGAAAGACTGCATAAAATAATTTGAAGAGTAAGGATGATCTTTAGTTTTATACTTTTTTAAATATATAATGAATCTTTTGTATAGAAAATCTGCTAATGTTTCATATATTTTTAATATTTGAATCTCATTTCATTAATATTTAATTAATAACTATTAATCATTTTAAATTTAACTTCCAAGTACCTGAGAATATTTTAGATTCTAACTTAATTAGCTGGATATCTAATG